>JAINRI010000191.1:0-41925 GCA_025413485.1 Ficus microcarpa | reverse complement strand
GGATTTTCTGTAAATATGACATTTTGATATTAATAAGAGAAGGTTATTCATGTTTAATAAGTTGTGTCCTATTTTCTTTCAATTGTTAATTGTATGGTTATTTTGAGCAAACATAAAATACTCCTTGGCTGTTGGTAATATATCGGATTACCGTATATACACGGGGTATACATAGAAGACATGGTTATTTGATAACAATCCAAATAAATAGTCCGCAATCAATGGAATAAGATTTGAGGATCTTGTTCATGATAAGATTGTAACGGTTGTCTACTTCCTTGGAAGGATGGTTTGTCTTGACCATCGGATAGGTTCCGGGTAGAAACTTTCATTTATACCAGTATTGAGGTATGACATTAGACTGGACTTAAAGTGTTAATTGATTTGGTTTAATAATTCTGTTTATAAGAATCAATGACGCTTTGATTATCATCATGCATTAATCTTAATCCTGAAATGAGTTCTTGAGTTCGTATCCATGACTTATGTACTTTAATGCACTACAGGTGAGACACTGTTAATTCATGGTCAATATACTAGTGTTTTGGGTGCATGACTTATGGATGGAGAAATCAAGATCCATAAATATGGAATCCATAGCTATCTTAACGATGGTAAATGTTATCTACTTAAAGGCACTATTCGGGAATTGAAAGATAGTATAACAAGATCTTGGCCATCAGTTTAATTTGTGTTCTCTGGTGGTTTACCAATTGTATAGTTTTATAATAGGCGATTCTTTCAATAGAGAATAATGGAACTTTAAGTTGAAATGATTGAAAGGGTAAAACGGAAAAAGTCCTTAATTCAATCATGAATAACATATGGAGATTAAGCAAGCGATGAATAAATCATGGAAGAAGTACTACGTGAAAGAGCTTTCGTAATATGGTATGTAAATAGGAGTTCAGCTTCAAACTTTTAGTGGAATAGTTTTGAAGTTAATAATTGATGAATAATTAATCTGGGATTAATTTTTCACAATTATAGGAGTCTCTTTACATATTTCTATCGGGTCCCTCTATTAGCTCATATAGTTCCATATAGTGTCTCGGGATTTGGTCCTAAAGAGATCGGTAAATTTAAATGAAATTTAGTAATGTCTATTAAAACATAGTACTCTCTAACGTGCAATCCAGAAAGGATTGGACATGTGAAATTTGTAGACAAATGATTTGTCAATATGTGATTGGTTAATTTGAATTTTGGAAATAAGATTGTGTTTGAATTATTTAATTTTGGAAAACAAAATTTTTCTCTCCTAATTAAAAAAGGTACTTGGTTTTTAATTGAGTGGAGGAAAGAAAATTTTATTTCAAAATTATTCAAATATATTCCTAACATTAAATTATTAATTGATTTAAATAATGGAGATTATTTCATGAATTTTTCTCTCCTAATTAAAAGAGGTGCACGGTTTTTGTGAGGAAAGAAAATTTGAAATATTCCATTGATTTAAATTAATTAATATGGATAATGTTTGTAGAAAATATTTATTTAAATAAGTGAATCTTATTTAAATTCGAAAAGTTTTAAAAGAAATTTGAATCTAGATAGGACTAGGATCTTTTGACTAGTCTAGATTCTTGATTTAAAATTTGAACCACCAATCAACCTTTTCTTCTCCTTGTGGCCGAATTTTTGAGGGATAATCTCCCCTTGGAAAAACGTTTTTAGGTTTAATGAATCTAGCCCTAAAGTTATATGATCTTTTGGTTCAAAATTTATCTGAAAAAATAATTATTAATTATTTTTCAAGAAAGAGATAAATTTTGAAAAGGATTGGACTTCTATATAAAGGCTAGGAATTCTTGAAAAATATACCTTTGGTATTTTTCATTAAGAAAACGTTTTTGGTAGTAGAAAGAAAAACCAATTAGGTTTTTTCTACATCATAAAATTAGGCAATCTTGTGAGAGAGAAAAAGAGAGAAAATTCCATTGAGTCAAAACTGTGAGGAAGGTTAAACCGAGTGATAATTTTCATAGAAGGTTAACCGGTTCCTGTTTTGTAGTTTTGAAGAAAGAAGTTGGATCATATTCTCAATAAGGATCATCGGAATTGAGAAGGAGGGATCTAGACTTCGGAAAGCACTACCAGTCGCTTGGATTCATAGAACGTATACCCACACACACTCTGAGACGTGGAACTCGAGAATAGTAGAGAAGATACGTTGGTCAAATGCTTTAGCAATTTCAGAATTCAAGAAATAAGGTTTGATTGATCATGAATTTAATTTATTGTTATATGCATTATGAGCTTCTTTTCCGAATCGGCATAAAAATTTTAAAACTTCCGCTGCACCATAACTCTGATACCAGATCTGATTTTTCAACATTTTGTTGCTTTTTGTGTTTATTTGTTGGTTGCTATGTTTGCTCTTGAGTGTAAATTTTATTTGTTCAAGAGCATTTGTGCTTGATCTGCTTCGATCAAAGATTGAAAAGGGTTTAAATTTATCTGTTCAAGATT
Source organism: Ficus microcarpa (assembly GCA_025413485.1). Lineage (NCBI taxonomy): Eukaryota > Viridiplantae > Streptophyta > Magnoliopsida > Rosales > Moraceae > Ficus > Ficus microcarpa. The sequence continues at coordinate 39,453 of JAINRI010000191.1, read as the reverse complement.
GAAAGGATTTAAATTTTCTTAATCTGCTTCAAGGAAGCATAGATCTATTGGTCCTATGATATTAATTTGCTTCATAGAAGCACAGATAGACTAGAACCAGAGTTTATTATTTTTCTTCATCCCTAGTTTTCTAGAAATTTATTTCTACTTCCATGAAGCATGTACTTGATCTGTGCTAACAAAATTTACGTTTCAATTTACGTGCCTTCTTACAGGTTTAATACATCGAACTTCTTTAAGAAAATAATAGTGAGTTACTAACCTCATTAAAATTTGGTTCTTGTTTAATCCAGTGTTGCAGAAGCCAGTTCTCGCTCTCCTCATAGCCGCCGGATTTCCTCCACCCTGGTCGACAATGCATCTTGTCCGCCGCAGTCACCAATTCGACGACAGAGTTTAGATCTCACTCTTATGTAATTTTTTTTTTTTTACATTTTTTTTTATTTTGGTACATTTTATTTTCATTATTATTAGCATGTAATTTTGTAATAGAATATCAAAAGCATTCTAATAGAATTCAAAGAACATTACAATAGAATTCAAAGAGCATTCTAATATAATTCTAATTACTTTATTAAATAGAGTTTTTTTTTTGTTTGAGGGGCTATAAAATAGAGTTATTTTATCACTTTTATGCATATAAATTGATTATGTTCTTGAAAATTTTAATAAATTTTAGGTTAATTTGGTTTAATTTTGCTAAATTTTAATTTAGATTAGTTTGTTTTGATTTTGTGTAATTTGATTTAATTTTTTTAATTAGTTTAATATTAACTTCAATATATTGTTATTAATTTACTCCTCTCAACAATTAATTTTCTAATTTATGTAGGTTAATTTGGTGAAAATGGACAAAAATGAAATTTTGGACTCAAACTGGGGGTAAAACGGTAATTAAAAGACTAAAAAATAATTAAAATTCGAATTATATTCTTCACCAACCAGATGTGGCCCACTACAGCAGCTCTTGAAATCCAATACTGTGCATTCCATCGTTTTTCACCTCCCTTCCCCAGCAAGAAGCCGCCACATGTCCAATGGCCTCCACATGGCGAATTGTCTCACACCACCTTTCAGCTGCAAAGAAAAAAAAAATTAAAACCTAAGTGGGCCCACGTTGCAGCAAAGAAAGGAGGAAAAAAAGAAAAGAAAAGAAAAGAAAAGAAAAGGAGAAAAGGGGGGCATTGGCTGGCGTTGGAGGCAGAGCGAGCGAGGTTTGGCCAAGAACAGAGGCCAAACCCAGAAGAAAGAAGAGAGAAAATGAAGAAGAAAAAGAAAAAATAAATATAAAAAAAATAGAAAAAAGCCAAAAAATAGTAGTGTAGGATTTTTAGGTTTAGGAATTAGTTTTTATTTGTAGTTTTGGATTTTGTTTTCAATAAATTTTAAGGGAGATGGTATTTAAAGAACAAAAGGAGGAGATGAGAAATTGGTGAAAAACTTGAAGATTTGTGGAAAAAATCATTGGGTTTTCATTCTTTTTCCTTATCTCTTTCATTTTTGTAGTTGGATGATACTTGAACTCTTGATTTGCTTAATTTTGTGTTTGATTTCATTTATGGGCTTTGTGTAGTTTGTTGGTTTTAGGGTTTAATGTAGCTATACGTGAACTATGTTTTAATGATTTGATTAATTGTTAATGAAGTCTTTATTCAATTCATTTATGTTTTTCTATGCTTAATGCTTCTAATTTGTTGGAAAATAAATTAGTTGATTTGATTTATGAATTTTAATGCTTGGGAGAGATTAATTCATTTATCAGTTTGGGAAATACAATCTTAGTTGTTATTGAGTTTGAGATGCCAATGACACTTTTATAATCATAAAAGAGTATGCTTAATGAATGTGTAGGTAAACAAATTAGATAGGGATATCAATTTGGATATTTATACATATTATATCATTTGACACTCGGAAGAGGTAATGAGGTTATACTAGATCCATTGATTAATGAATTAGATGAAGTTTATTTGTAATCGCTAAATCGGATATGCATAGGAATACTAGAGTGAAATCAATTCCCTGGAACCTTGCTTATGTATTTCTATTTATTCGGTTTTGTTTGGTCATTTTAGTTTACTTTCTTTATTTTAATTTGCATTTTTGTTATTTTTAAATCGGTCGTTTAAATAATCCTAGCGTTAACGAATTTCGGTAGTTAACTTAAAATTAAACACAATCCTCGTAGGATCGACAAACTTACTTATCACTTTATTACTTGTGTGACTCTTGCGAGATTTCATATAATAAGTGTTTGGCATTGTTGCTAAGGATTTTTTTTTTGTTTAATTTTGGTTAATACTGATACCAATTAGCTCTAGAATTAATTTGAACATTTTTTTTTTCATGTTTTTGGTTTCCAAGTTTGTTTTTTATTTTGTGTTTTTTTAATTTAATTTAATTTAATTTTATTTTTTGTGAACTTGTTGAGGTTCTTATGATGTTACATAGACAAATCCTCAGAAGTTTTGCCCAACAAGAATGTAAACCATTTTATAATGCTTGGTAGAGATATAAAGATTTGCTAATTAGGTTTCTGAATCATGGTTTTTCTAAAGAGTGTCAAATTCAAATCTTCCTTGATAGCTTATGTGCTATAACTAGGCATTGGTGTAACGACCCGACTACGTAGGCCATTACCATGTTTACTGAAATTAAATTTTAATTTTAAATACTTGAACTTACTGAAAATTTTACAATAAAATTTTTTTTTAAAGAACATAACATAAAATAGACTAATCCATAGAGGTAAACTTTACCGTGTATACACATTACTTGTTTAACAAATTATAGAGTCATACATAACCCTTACAATTAACCGAAGTCTTCAAACATCACATATATAATATAATACAATTTATTTACATATATATGTATATATTTATAGTTCAAAAGGGTTTGCGGAAAAATCTGCATTGTAGTATCCCACATTGCCCTTCACTTGTCGCATCATCTTCATGGCCCATCATATTAAGTTGCAGTCATCTTACCTATAGTATGAAATATACTAATGAGCTTACACTCAGTAAGTACAAACTTAATCTCACAAAAACATAACAAGCATCATATAATTTATGCATGAACAATTTATTGTCGATTATAGATCTTTTATCTTCTATTATGATCTTATTATCTTGCTTAACATGTGGGCCCTTTGTGTACGTACCAAATGCGCGCAATCCACAAATAGTTAGGGTTTGTAAGGTCTCTAACAATTATGGGAATCTTGAAACATATATAAACCTCCGTGATCTACGGAAGGTTGATACGACACTCCATTCATCTTGGTTTAGTTTTGGTCTTGCTACTTAATTCTTGATGAGTATGCTTAAGACTGTACTTCTACATGAAGTCTTTAACAAAGACTAGTTCCAAGACTAAGATTCTTTACTTGTGATCTTATTAGTCATGATGCATATGATACATAGATATGACATGACATAATGATCAAGAGCATAAAATAACTCATGGCATGTTTATGAAATATATCACTATTTTAAAACATAGCATTGTCATAAACTATGGCATAAGCACGGCATAGTTGAAATTATGATATTATTGTAAAGGGGTATTATTGTAAAACATGGCATAATCAAAAGTGTATCTTAGTCATAAAGTGTGGCATATACATGATTATGACAAATTGGTAAAAATATGACATATACATAAACATTGCATATCATTTAAATCATGGCATAATGAAAACATGTAATACTTGAAAATAATTTACTATTTTTCATATTGTAGGTGAGGTTTGTACTTACTAGCTGTCCTACGCTCTTGTCCTAGCGTATCAAAAGGCAAAGCAATAGGTTATATCCCTGTTTTCAAACAGAGTATAAGAATTACTCTGCATTATTAATTTTAACAAACCATAAGTTAAATTACGTATTATAACATATTAATTAAATAATTAATCGGTCTCCAAACCGATTTTGAAATAAAAATAGGGTCAAATAAATTGCCCTTTATTTAAAGTTTAACTTGATTTTTTTTTGGTAATTTCGGCCTATTTTTTGCTCTAGGTCGATAATCATCGGCTTGATTAATTTTCATAACAGTTCTTCATATTTTTATTTCCCTTGCTAAAAAAAATTACCTTATTTTCTTAGAAAATATTTTAATTTTATAAATTAAGTATTTCTTGGCACAATACTTAAAATTGTATTTTATAATACATAGTATGTATTTAAGGTTTAAAAATCACTTGTTAAATTAAAACCTCTTTGAAACTATTTTTGTAAAACCATAGTCCCTTTTCAGAGGGACCTTTTAAAAAAACTGATTTCAAAACATCCTTTTAATTTGATTGAATGTATATGTGTATGAATTTCCTCTTTCATACACAATTTTGAAAATTCAGTTCTATATTATAATTGGTTTAGAATTTGGAAAAATTTTCTTCATAAAAGTTATAGATTTTGTCAAAATCTACAATTTTTGTGTTTTCTTGAAGTTTAAATCCATCTCTAAATTATCCGTTTTTCCTCTTGAAAGATTCTGGCTGTGTATTGTACTTGGACTGACCATTTTTGAAAACTAATAAAAACAGAAGCCTTTGGGGTAGGGGTGGCAATACGGGTCGTAACACGACGACACGAATCGAAAACGACACGAATTTTACGAATCGAAAATGACACGAATAGTGGACGGGTCAAATTCGGGTCACCCAAAATTAACACGGAAAAGAACGGGTCGTGTTCGGGTCCAACCCGAACACGACACGAATTGCCACCCCTGGTCGCGACACGACGACACGAATCGAAAACGACACGAATTTTGAGAATCGAAAACGACACGAACAGTGGACGGGTCAAATTCGGGTCACCCAAAATTGACACGAAAAATAACGGGTCGTGTTCGGGTTGGACCCATGGACCCGAACACGATACGAATTGCCACCCCTACTTTGGGGCCTTTTTTTTTTTTTTTTTTTTCAAAAAATGTCCATGATGCCCCCTAGGGTTTTCTGTGTTTTACAACTTTATAGTTATAACTTTATTCAAATCCGGCCTCTAAGGGGCTCAGAATTGAGTTGTTAGAAAACTGTCTTAATTGTTTAGAAAACTGGCAGTTTATTCTTTTGTTGGTTCTAGTAAAATTCCACATATACTACCTCGAACGGTCAAAGCCGTGAGCCTAAGTCATAATGTAGCGTGTCGGGTTCATTCTTAAACTCCAACCATTCACATGCCTATTTACTTGAAAAACACAATATTGATAATTTACTAAGTTACCAAATTGTGTTTTTATGTTGATCTCTAAGTCAACATACATAAAATCACCATACTCAAACATATGAGATCATAATCACATGCACATAATCTTAAAAACTCATCTTAAACATAAATCAAACCTAAGCTTAGAGCTAGCAAATCAAGTTAACCCAAGTATAGATCAAGCATTAGAGACTATAAAATAGGAAAATAAGAGAACATGAACTTATGCTCTTACATTCCATAACTTGAAATACACTTAAATTCCACAAACCAAAACTAATTAAAGTTTTGGTTGAGTGATCAAGAATATACCTCTAGAGCTTGAAAAAGTTTATTCTAAGCCTTGAATGAGAAAAAATCTTTGTTCTACCTCTCCACAATAAAACTGGCCACCAACTTTGTTCTTTTATCTCTTTTATTTATTTATTTATTTATTTTTTTAAGAGTTAGAGAGGAAAAGATGAGGAAAAACTAATTAAAGTTTTAGTTAAGTGATCAAGAATATACCTCTAGAGCTTGAAAAAGTTTATTCTAAGCTTTGAATGAGAAAAAATCTTTGTTCTACCTCTCCACAATAAAACTGGCTACCAACTTTGTTCTTCTATCCCTTTTATTTATTTATTTATTTATTTTTTAAGAGCTAGAGAGGAAAAGATGAGAAGATAATTAAATGGCCAAAATTTTCACTACTCACCCCTATTTATAGGTGAAATTTCTAAAATTTTCCACAATTAATTTTTTTGTGCAACTTTCCTTGAATTACATATTTGGCCTTAAAACACAAAATTTTTGCCTTCCAAGTCCCCAAAACAGCTGGCCATGTGGAGGGTGCTAACCAAAAAATCTTCTCAAACTTATCTCTTTAATTCTTTCCTTAAAAACATTAAATCCAAAAATTTGTATAATTATCTACAATTACTTGGCCTCCAAGTAATGCCATGTTTGGCATTTTATCCTAATACATAGTCCATTTTCTTAGTAATCCAGATAGTAAAATACTGTTTTAACTATCATCAGTCCAATAATATTGAACTGCAGTTCAAAATTTATCTGTATATAACTGGAACATGTATAGGTTTTTCTTAGGACTTGAGCCACTTAATCTATGTTGCTCCAAATATTATTCCTGATTATTCTAAAGTGTTCCTAATCCTTATTCTTAATTCTGCATCCGTAGTAATGGTCGGTCACAGAATAATTTCAATACTGCTTAATAAACTGCAGTACCATCTTAATCATGTCATAAACTATTTTGGTTATTCCTTGATCAGAACAACATCATAAATCACGATCTTGCCTTTTTCACCATAAGACCTCTTACTTGATTTAATGAACAACCATTGAATCTTATTGCACTATATGTGCTCAAAAGTATTGTGATAATAAAATTATGAATTTCATATTGATATCCATAATTTCCATGAAACATCACATAAACACATAGTATGAACTTAAATTTCTTTATATATATAAGGAAATCATGAGTCCGTAAAAAATTCAGTTATTACAATTGGGCTGAGAGAGGATATGGTGCCACCTCTTTTTACCATCAATCCGTTGATGATGCCAATTTGATGTTGGAAGACATGCCTGAGTTCAATCGTTGGAATTGGGATTGTTCAAGGAACAACCAAGGTTGAGGGAATAGTTCTAACATTTCAGAGCCATGGTATGACACTTGACCTCAACATATAGAGTCTTTTCCTGAGCTTGAAGCCCTTGTTGCCCAATTTTTGAAGGAGACAAAGCTCCATATAGAGAAGTTGGAGAGGATGGAGGCACTTCAACAGCTACAAGATGAATTGACTCAGATTCAAGTGGAGTTGTCAAGGATGAGTGCACCTCCAAATAACTCAATTGAAGCCATGAAAAGGAAGGCATTAATGATGGACTTCTATAAAGAATTGGAAGCATCTAGTGAATTCCACCATGAGGAGCCAATACCACATAAGGAGGAATGGTAGTTGTTTGAAGACGACTGTTCGAGAGAGGAAGAAAAGCAAGATTTGTATATTGATGAAGAATTGGAAAGAAGGAGTATATGAGTCTCAACCTCTTGAGATCTCCATTGTTATGCCATCACCGATCAAGCATGATCACATCTATAAAAATTTGATGTGGCCAACACCTCTTCCACCGATACTAGCATCGTTACCTCACACCCACTGAGCACATCCATCGAAGCCAAGTCTTCTTGGAGCCACATGTCGGTTCATTCCACATCTTGCCAGGCTTGAGGGAAATCACAACCAAGACCCGTATGTGGTGTTGTTTGACACCTACTATGAGTGGAAGCCGCTCTTTGATGAGTGCTTATCTAATAATCAAGCCGATGACTATAATCAAGCACTTCTTGGGAGGCAACCCAAGTTTTTAAACTTTTTACTTGTTTTGTTTTGATTTTGAATAATGTCTTCTTTTTGGATCTTTTTACTTTTTCTTCCATTTTTCGTCTCTAGGTACAAGCTCCGGACCCGAGGGGAGTTGGCAACACATTTTGCGGGAGCAAGCCATTAAGCCCAAGCACCAATGAAGGGAGTTTCCTAAATCCCTCTCTTTAATTTTCTATGGCTTACACATTGAGGACAATGTGCATTTTAAGTTTGGGGGGGGGGGTGTGAATTTTGGTTTTCTTTTTTCTTGTTTTCCTTTGCATAAAAAAAATCAAAAAAATTTGAAAATTTAAAAAATTTTTGTGAATAACTTGAGGAGTTTTATGCTATCTTTGATGATTTTCATTGATCCAATGATATGAACTTTGGTTGGCATTGTGCATAGCTTTTGGAAAAATGTGGATATTACTTGAGTTTGTATTTGATTTTTGAGTTAGTTTCGTTTTAATTCTAATTGTTCCACTTTAAGCACATTGTCTTGATCTTTGAGTTATGTGCATATTTGGAGAAGGTTTATGTGGATATGTGATTTTCTTGATCTCACAAGTGTTAGAATTTGTTTGATTTTCTCTTGAGGTGAAATTTTAGACTATACTTGATTAGAGAGATGATTTAGGCCATGTTTGGACTGTTTGAGCCTTTCGAGCCTACCTTACAATATGTTTATCCATAATATACCCCATGAGCCTAATTTACCTTTCTTTATCACCCATATATTTAGCCTAGGCTTTTAATAATTTCCAACTTTATATCCCTCACTCCTTAAGGATATTGGTCAGTTTAGGATCTATCTTGAGCTATACTAGAGTATGGAAGGATGTGTGGAGTTGTGAAAATTTTGTTTGTGGTAAAAAAAAAAAAAAAAGTAGAAAAATGCAACCAAAAAAAAAAAAAAAAAGAAAGGGTGCTACACCCTTTGTTCATAAAAGAAAGAAACAAATATGTTTGGGGGTGTAGTGACTCAACAAAAAAAAAAAAAGAAAAGAAAAGAAAAAGAAAAGAAATGAAATCAAATAACAGAAGAAGAAGAATTAAGTGGATGACAAAAGGAAGTTTGACAATAAGTCTGAGGTATTACTTGGAGTGATGAAAGAAGAAGAAGAGAATAAAGTGGATGACAAAAGGAAGTTTGACAATAAGTTTGAGGTGTTACTTGGAGTGATGAAGGGAGCTCTTAAAAAGGTCCTAAAATGAAATTCAAAAAGCGTTATAGTAGAATTTAAAAGGCATTTTAGAAGAATTTAAAGAGCATTATAGTAGAATTTGTTGGGATCTATATGTGCCATAAGGATAGAAAAATCAATATTAGGGATTTTCTGTAAATATGATATTTTGATATTAATAAGAGGAAGTTATTTATGTTTAATAAGTTGTGTCCTATTTACTTTCATTTGTTGATTGTATGATTATTTTGAGCAAACATAAAATACTCCTAGGCTATTGGTAATATATCGAATTACCATATGTATACGGGGTATGCATAGAAGACGTGGTAATTTGATAACAGTCTAAATAAATAGTCCGCAATCAACGGAATAAGATTTGGAAATCTTATTCATGATAAGATTGTAAAGGTTGTCTACTTCCTTGGAGGTATGGTTTGTCTTGACCATCGGATAGGTTCCGAGTAGAAACCTTAATGTATACCAGTATTGAGGTATGACATTGGACTGGACCTAAAGAGTTAATTGATTCGGTTTAATAATTCCGTTTATAAGAATCAAATGATGCTTTGATTATCATCCTGCATTAATCTTAATCCTGAAATGATTACTTGAGTTCGCATCCATGACTTATGTACTTTGATGCACTAAAGGTGAGATACTGTTAATTCATGGTCAACATATTTGTGTTTTGGGTGCATGACTTATAGATGGAGAAATCAAGATTCATAAATACATAATCTATAGCTATCTTAACGATAGTAAATGTTATCTACTTAAAGGTCTTATTCGGGGATTGAAAGATAGTATAATAAGATCTTGGCCATCGGTTTACTTTGTGTTCTCTGATGGTTTACCAATTGTATGGTTTTACAATTGGTGGTTCTTTCAATGGAGAATAATTGAACTTTAAGTTAAAATAATTAAAAAGGTAAAACGGAAACAGTCCTTAATTCAATCATGGATAACATATGGGGATTAAGCAAGCGATGGATAAATCATGGAAGAAGCACTACGTGAGAGAGCTTTCGTAATACAGTATGTAAACAGGAGTTCAACTTCAAACTTTTAGTGGAATAGTTTTGAAGTTGATAATTGATGGATAATTAATCTGGGATTAATTTTTCATAATTATAGGAGCCTCTTTACATATTTCCATCGGGTCCCTCTATTAGCTCATATAGTTCCACGAAGCGTCTCGGGATTTGTTCCTAATGAGATCGGTAAATTATAAATGGAATTTTAAAATGTCTATTAAGACATGGTACTCTCTTACATGCAATCCAGAAAGAATTGGACATGTGAAATTTGTAGACAAATGATTTGTCAACACGTGATTGGTTAATTTGAATTTTGAAAATAAGATTGTGTTTGAATTTTGGAAAACAAAATTTTTCTCTCCTAATTAAAAGTGGTGCACGTTTTTTAATTGTGTGGAGGGAAGAAAATTTTGTTTCAAAATTGTTTAAATATATTCCTAACATTAAATTATTAATTGGTTTAAATAATGGAGATTATTTCATGGATTTTTCTTTTCTAATTAAAGAGGTGCACGGTTTTTTGTGAGGAAATAAAATTTAAAATATTTCATTGATTTAAATTAATTAATATGGATAATGTTTATGGAAAATATTTATTCAAATATGTGAATCTTATTTAAATTCGAAAAGGTTTAAAAGAAGTTTGAATCTAGATAGGACTAGGATCTTTTGACTAGTCTAGATTCTTGATTCAAAATTTGAACCACCAATCATGATCTACTCTTAGTGTGGCCGAATTTTTAGTTGAGATTTGCTCTTGTGAAATTGTTTTTAGGTTCAATGAATCTAGCCCTAAAGTTATATGATCTTTTGGTTTAAGATTTATCCGGAAAAATAATTATTAATTATTTTTCAAGAATGAGATAAATTTTGAAAAGGATTGGAATACTATATAAAGGCTAGAAGTTCTTGAAAAACTATGACTTGATTTTCTACAAGAGAGAAAAACGTTATTTTATATATAAAAAAAAAAAACTATTGGTGTTTTTTTTATCATAAAATTCGGCACACAAGTAAGAGAGAAAAAGAGAGAAAAATTCCATTGAATCAAAACTGTGAGGAAGGTTAAACCGAGTGATAATTTTCATAGGAGGTTAACCGGTTCCTGTTTTGTAGTTTTGAAGAAAGAAGTTGGATCAAATTCTCAACGAGGATCATCGGAATTGAGAAGGAGGGATCTAGACTTCAGAAAGTATTACCGGTCGCTTGGATTCATAGAACGTGTACCCACACACACTCTGAGACGTGGAACTCGAGAATAGTAGAGAAGACACGTTGGTCAAACTTTCTAGCAATTCCGAAATCCAAGAAATAAGGTATGCTTGATCATGAATTTAATTTATTGTTATATGCATCATGAGCTTCTTTTCCGAAAACGGCATAAAATTTTAAAACTTCCGCTGCGCCGTAACTCCGATATCGGATCCGTTTTTTCCAATAGAATTGAAATACATTCTATTAGAATTCAAAAAGCATTCTAGGAGAATTTAAAGTGCATTCTAGGAGAATTCAAAATTCATAGTATAATTCAAAAAGCATTATAGTAGAATTCAACATGTATTCTTTAGAATTCAAAAAGTATTATGTGGAATCCATTTTGGATTATAACAGAATCTCTTTGACGACCAGAGCTTGCGGCATCTTTATTGAAATTTAGAAAAATGACATAATCTATTTTGGATTCTAAAAGAATCTCTTCAATGACTGAAACCTACGGCATCTTTGTTGAAATCCAGAAGAAAAATTCTGGATTCTAATAGAATCTCTCAGGCAACTGGTATCGATGCTGGTGACCATAGTCAGAGATGTTTAGTCAATCTTTGTTGAAATAAAAAATAAAATAAACAAAAATAAATAAAAGAATCTTTCCACAAACGGTGTCAGTAAATGGGGTCAAAGACATCTCATCATCTTTGTCGAAATACAAAAAACAAAAAAAGAAAGAACAAGAAATTCTATTAGAATCCATTTTGGATTCTAACATAATCTCTTCGGCAACTAGCATCAACGCTAGTGACCAGAGCCAGATATATCTGGTCATCTTGGTTGTATTACGAAAATTTTTTTTGTCAAAATCCATTTTGAATTCTAACATAATCTCTCCAGTGACCAGTGGCCGGCCATCAACCATCGGCGACCGAAAACAGGTGAATGACTGGCATCCGAAGACTGACCGGTAAACGGAGTCGAAGATTTATATAAAAAATATTCTAATAAATAAAAAAGAGAAGAAAAGAAAGAAATAGGGATATTTTTGTCTAAAAACGTACAAGACAAAAAAGGAAACGACGTGAGGAAAAGATAAAATTTTGATCAACAACAATAGTAAATCTAGGAAAATTATAGAGAGAGAGAGAGTTTATACTTATAGAAACTCTAGAGAGAGGAGAAAATGAAACTGTGAGGTGTGAGGAAGAATGGGTGGGGGTGATGCCTACTTATAGGCAAAGCGTAACAACACTTAGTGTAATTAAGCAAGCTTAATCTTGATTAAACAAGATTTACATCACTTCCATAGCTCTAGATTCTTAATTACATCATATGCTTTTTAGGTGTGTGGAAGAAGAGATAAGATGAGAAGATTGGGATAAATCTTATCCATTAATCAATGTACCAATTAATCCCTAGCCTTTGGATGCAAAATTTCTTATTTTTCTAATTTAAGATAATGGAAGATAATTCCTTCGTATTATCTTCAACAAATAATTTCTTAGACTGTTATCTTGGCATAACAATATTTTTCCATCATCTTCTACTAACACAATTCCCAAAGTCCTATAATGTCAAAAAGTTAAGCAGTATTAATTTTTATTGCATAGAAAACTTATCCTAGAAGGCTTTTTACTAAAAAAGTAACTTAGTAAAAATTTCATCTGATGTCAGACTTATCCACTAAGTTCTTATACTGAAAAAGATAATCTATCTAAATTATAAATATAAAAGGCTAGACATTCTAATTTTTATTTGACTAAAAAGTTGATGTCAAATCCTTGATACAACATTTTTTTATGTAGAAAAATATTGTCTAGAAAACTCCAAGACTTCCAATTCCCATTCTGTTAAAACTGTTTAAATACTTCATTTGGTGATTTGACAACTTTTCTCCATGTGCATCAAGGGGTCACTTTTTTACTACTCATACCTTTTTAAATAATAATATGTGACCTAAGATTATTGTGTGACAAAATTAATAATTATCACATCATAAAAATTCATTTCATAACTTTAGGTTAAAATTATAACCTAAATTTTAATTAATAGAAGGAATTTTGATAAATTAACGTATTAATTCATAATAATTCCTTATCAAAAATTTGGGTACTACACGAATCCAATCGACTGGGGGGGGGGGCGGTGGGGAGAGGGAGTGACTTTTGAGAGATTGGAGGGTATGTTGGTCATTTTACTATAAAATGATTATTTGAGCAAGATTTCATTAGAAATTTAACGGAGTTTGACGGTAAAGACTGAAATGGCCAAGAAAATAGAAGTTTAGGGTCATCTCGGTATAAAAAAAAAAAAAAGGGACCAAATCGTCGCCTTTGAAAGAGTTTAGGGACTATTTAGGCCAATTACTCGTGAAAAGAGTTATGGCTACCAGTTTTTACAAAATTTTATGATTAGATTACAAAACTGTATTTGAGATCCAAATAGACTATGTTTTTAATGAATTATGATATTGTTAGAAAGCTTTGGATATATGCTTTCTTTTAACACTAGCTATATGTCATTTGTTATGATTTTTCAAAAGGGGGTAGAGCTTTGGTTGTCAGTTTTTGTAAAGTTTTGTAATCTAGTGTAATTGTTGATTTTTTTGTATCTTGACATTATTAGATGATGAAATTGGCCTTTTAGGCACTGTATTAACGTGATGGATATGTTTAATAAATTATTATGGTGTTTTGGTAATTTTTATTATACGTATTATTTATGTTATGAATGTTTATAAAGGCGAGCTCCGAAGACCTCAATCGCATGTGATTGTCAAGAAAATTTAAAAAGGTTAAATAAGGTGTTTATATAAGTACACTCTCACCTGCAACATAAGTTAAATAATTAAGAAGTATATGCTTTTTATGTTGACGATGATGTTATGACATTTTAGTACTTCTCTTTCGATGGTGTTTTGATGAAAAGTATCTGTATGTATTTTTATGTTTTAAAATGGCGTTGTACACCCTTGATGATGATCGGTAAGCAATCTTATATCCAATGAGTGGACCTATTATCACGATTGGTTTGGGATTTGCTACCTCACTCTTTACGTAACTAGTCTGCTATGACATTACAATGTCAAGCTCAATATATGACAATTTGAAATGTGAAAAAGTTTTTAAAAGATGTTTAAATTTATTATGATGTTTTTACAATGATGATGAAAAATAAAAATTTATTTACGCTTGTGAGATATAAGTGTCTTACTAAGTTATTGCTTATATAAGTTAATTCATATTATAGATAAATGAAAGGTAAAGATGTAATGATGGAGAAGCTTAGAGTAGAAGCGAGACGATGTGTGATGGGAAAAAGGAAGAACCAATCACGCGATGAAAATATTAAATTTTAAATAAATTTGTGGGACTTTAGTTTATGGTTATTTTGATTGGAAGATTATTTTGGACTTTCTTAAATTTATTTCGTGATATGAATTTTCAAATTTGTAATTATTATGAAAGTTATTTTGATAAGATAAAAAAAATATTTCTAGAATTTACTGAAAGTTTCAGAGTAATTTTTCCGATAAATTGATATTATTTCAAGTTTATAAGTTTTCATAATTTTATAAAGGATGGATATTGAAAAGATAAATCAAATGTAATGATCCGTGATGGGTCCTTACAAAAATATATCTATCAAAATCCGCATAGAATCTCTTCGGTGTGCAGTGATTGAAGCCGCCATAGCTTGATGCACTATCTCCCTTCAACCCCTTAAGCGAAATGCGGCAAAAGGAAGGAAAATCCATGGACCGACCCCATCATCTCCACCCCGTAGTAACTACGAGATCACCCCAAGGATGCCTTTGGCATCCAGGGGTCGCGGACCGACCATATAGAACGCTTTCTTGAATGCGAGGGTTGTTCAGTCGACCTTTAGAAGATGAGGCCCAGGTGAAGGCAGAGGTTTAGGAGAAAGATAGTAGATTGGTTCAACAAAGCATGGCTAAATTGAATTTAGGAGTCAGTAGAGCTACAAGGGAAGGTATAAGGAAGATCAGTAGGCTCGATCGGATTTCATATTTGAATGAACCTTGTAATCGTAAGAAAGTATGTTTTTTAGCTATGGGCCTAGCAAAAAAAAAAAATTTGGATAGGATCCTGTAGGATCTCCCCGTTTCAAAATTAGACGTGAAAGTTTCCTTTCATCCAGCTCGAGTAATTACACCAAATAAAGATTAAACAAAAAGGGGGGGGGGGTGGGGTTTCCGCTCTCGCCATCTAGGGTGCAGCACTCCACCGCTTTACCTAGCAGCACGACCCTTGTATTGCTCTCCTACAACCCCGTTTTTGCAGTTTAGGCTGCTCCCATTTCCTTCGCCGCGGGACCTTAGCGTATGATCTGGGCTGTTCCCTCTCGACTTTGGATCTTAGCACCCCAAAAGTCTGTCTGTGCAAACGATCTAGGCCTGTATTCGAAGTTTCCCTAACAAAATAAGAGCATGCTATTGAAGACATTGCAACATATGTCGGGGAGGCCTCTGTTGATTGTGTACGAACAAAATACAAGTCCAAAGGTGGGTAAGAAAGGGTTTAGCTAATGGAGATATTAACTCTTTTGGGTGACGTTGGGTATCTTTGTTGAAATAAAAAATATTTTTTTTTCTGTCAGAGTCCATTTTGGATTCTAATACAATCTCTCAAGCGATCAGCGATTAGTGACTGAAGCCAAAGATGTCCAAAATATATTCCGATAAAAATAAAAAAGAGAAAAATAGAAGGAGATGGGGTATAGTAGTAAATGGCACAATTATAAACTCTTATGGTTGGGTGGGCATAAGTAGGAGCCAAATTTGTGGCACCTACAAATCTCCCTTACTAAAAATAGCTCTACAACTTTATTTCTTCCTTTTTTTTTTTTTTAATTTTAAATTCAATAATAATACTTCTAATAAGAGTCAACACCATTTTTCAATACATTCGTTTCTAACACTCATTATTTTGTTTATCTCACAAAGTTAAATTGTCGAAATACCCCCATATTTTCAACTAAAAACCCTTGCCAGTAATGATCAAAATTATTTGAAGTAATTTTCATTATGACTCCTTGTAACAACCCATATTTCCCTTTAATATGATATTGTTCGCTTTGGGCCTCGTGTCAGCACGATTTTGCTCTTGGACTCACCCCAAAAGGCCTCATACTATCAGGAGGTGGTAACGACCCATGCTTCCCTTTGGTATGATATTGTCCACTTTGGGCCTCGTGCCGGCACGGTTTTGCTCTTGAACTCACCCTAAAAGTCCTCATACTATTAAGAGGTGGTCTCTTTACTTATGAACTATCACATATATCAATTCACAAGTGACGTGGAACTGTATAATTAACCCTTTTCATTGTAGGGACTGATTACTATTGTAATCACCCCTACTTTTAGGGCTCAATGTCCTTGTTGGCCATACTTCCACTTGTTGTCCACTTTGAGCCTTGTGTCTGCAAGGTTTTGCTATTTGGTTTAAACTCAAAAGGCCTCATACCATTTGGAGGTGGTCTCAAGTGATATTGGGCTGTATAGCTTACTCTTTTTCTTATAAAGACTAATGACTGTCACACTCTTCATCGTATAGTAATTCAATAAGAATAGTTGATGCAAAAAGGAAGAATCAAGCTAAATCCATCGCTGAACAAGCTCAAAGCATCAAGAGGTGCACTTGTTTATGTAAAGATTCAGCAATTTCCAGGGAGGTCTATTACCATCCCTTAGTTTTTTTGTCCCACACCATTTCTTAAACCACCCGGCAATTAAATTTTGGATTTATATAATTACTTGTTAGACTCTAATTATTAAAAAAAGCCCCTACTAATATTTATTTATTTTCCCAAAATCATGATTTTTTTACAATTAATATTTTAATTTTTTTTCATTATTAATATGTATGGTATCTTCCTCAAAAGAAAAAAAAAAAATCAAATAAAGAATGAAAAGGAAAAAGCTGGTATCTAAAAGGATGTATTTTTAAATTATTTAGAGTGAGGTGTATGTGAAAAGTATTCTTTAAATTACTTTTGTACTTAAACGTAATTTGATTTAGTGGTAATTTAGTAGTAAAAAAATTTATTAAAAAAGACATGAAAAAAGTAAATAGAGGAGTGTTAATAGACCTCTTATTTTAATATACTATAACCAAAAGCTATCCTCCTCTGTTGCACAAAGGGTTAATTTCGATAACAGCACTTATGAAAAAAAGATACCACTTTTTGAAACTTTCATATCGAACACCACCACGTTAGATTTTGAGGGTCACACATTTCTAAACTACCACATTTACCCTCGACAACCTACATTTTTTCATACGAATTTTTGGTCAAATTTATAATTACTAGCGGTAATTATCACAATTACTCTACGGGTCATGACAAAAATCATGACCCGAGGTAATTCTTGTAATTATTATATAAAGACCTGATTTGTTAATGAAGTATTTTTTCCTTAAAAAAAATATCAAAGACATATGATCAAAGATGGTTGTCCCGACTTTTAACAGTCACTGATTATCAATAATATATTTTAATTTTCCAAAAACAGTCATACTCTAAAAGATTTCAGAAAATAGCCATTATTAGAATTACTCATGGTTTTTATGGAAATAACTTAATAAAATTGATTCATAACAGAGCTAAAAAGGTCAATCATGAAATGGTTACAATACAAAAATTACAATCACTTTCATCAAAAGACTCCTCACATAGTAAATATACAGTAAAAATACAGTCAATAGTATATTATGCTATCAGTAATAATTATGATTGTATAGACTACTAGTAATTATGAAAATTGTCACCTAAAATAGAGTGATAACAATACCTAAAAATACAAATATACGATGAAACCTAGTGATCAAAACATATTATAAGCCGACAAAGTTAAAAATTATTAATCAAAGTATTTATATGCTGACAAATCCTTTTTTTTTTCCTTCTTTTTTTTTTTTAACTGTTAAGACTTTGGTTAATAGTTTTTATCTTCGTCGGCGTACAAAGTATTTATTATGAACGTTTGTTGGTCGAGACGTTCAACAGTGGAATCATCTGCTACCGTAATTTGCTTGCTCATTTCTTTACATTAATTTTATCGTGTTCTTGCCGTAACTCTGTCGTTTCAAAATTTTTCGTCACAACAATGATGTCTTGGTTTTCTGTTATATAATCGCAAGTCAAATGAACTCATTTATGTCGTACAAAATATATGTGAAAACTGTCAATTATCACCATTTATTTCAGTAGCAAAAAATAAAGGTATTTGTCTGTTTCTATCCTAGAGATGATCAAACTCTTTCCATTCCCTTGCATATAAGAAGTAAAAATTAATTACTTGTGCTGGTAGCTTTATAGAATCTCTCTGATTGATCACCTTGTATCTCCAGAAAGCATTCAAAAGAAGGCACCGATGACTCTTGTTATTGATTCATTAAAATTGAAGAACAAAAACTGAGCTCTTAGAGGCTCTCGAAAGCTCTGCTACTTCAATGCCAACCGCAACTGATGTTGCTTCACATGTTGTGAATCTCATCAAATTTCGATCCGACAAGGGACACAGGTGACATCAAGTACAAGGACTTTTCTAGCAAATCCAGTCTCTCAACTTCTGTCAATATTAAGAAGAACCTGTGATATCTGGATTTTCATGCTAATAATTCTTGTAAAGAATTAAACATGTGCAGTTTATGCAATATTATGAAAAAGTTCAATTCAGAACTTTCATCTGTGTATTATGAGCTTTTATAGCTTAAAAAGACTCAAAACTGATGATTCGAAGAAGCAAACAGCCTTTTCGGACCATAAGGAGTGAAACCTGATCGTTTTATGAAAAGTCAAAATTTTGACCGAAAGTCAACCGTTGACCCGAAAAGTCAACGTTTGACCAAAATGGTCCAAATTGTGAATCATGAATTTTAAGATCTGTATTTTTCGAAAAATACTGCAAAAACTCATTTTCTTTAACAGATAATGAAAATGAGACACCGGAACCACTATATAAAAATCAGACGCATTTATTAAGTTCATAGGGCAAAAAGGGTTTGAGAAAACAAGAAAAATATTTTTCGACCCGATTTTCCGACGGCACGTTAAAAATCCAAAAACTGTAAAATAATATTTACAGTATTGGAATTTAAATTTTTGAACTCGACGTTTCAAGATTTTCAGTCAAACCAAAGCTTTGTTCAAGAATTTTTTCTAGAACACGCTTGATCCTTATCTCTTTTGGTGTGGTGGCCCTATCAAGAAGTGACAAGTGTCCATGACAACTCAACATTGGTTGTCTTCCACCCTCCCTCATGGCCGGCCACATGTCCCCCTACAAGTCCAAATTCTAAAAATTTTGGGGTCAAAAATTGGATTTTTGAAAGCTTGCTTGAGCTCTATAAATAGACAAGCTCCCTATTCATTTTTATTCAAAAAAGCAACCTTACTCTTGCAATTTTTCTGCTCAGAAGGCCGAGAGAGAGAGGGAGAAAGAGAGTTCAGAATTTTTACTGTCCAAACTTCATCTCCAACCTTCGGGTGGTCTAGGGAACCGAGGGAAAGAAAGAAAAAAAATTTCTGGCAGCCAAAGAACAGCCTTGCCGTGGGTTAGAGCAGGGGAGAACCAAGGGAAAACCAAAAATTTTGAGGGGAAAATTAGGGCCAAGGGTTCGGGTGATCTAGCCGAGCCAAGAGAGTGAAGTAGAGTGAGTTTTGGAGGCTAATTTTACCTCTAGTGTAGCCACGGGTTGGCTAGAGAGATAAGGGAAAAAAAATTTTCCAGCCTTAGGCAATCAGCCCCTTGTGTGGCCGAGTGAGGAGAGGACCAGCCAAGGAACCAAAAACTCGGTTTTTGGTGCACCATAAGCAGCCAGCCAAGCCTAGGAAACCAAGGGAGCAAGAGGGAGCCAATTCGGCTAACCAAACCCTAGGCCGAACACCACACCCTAGTTGAGGTAAAATTCTAAAATTTTTCTCAAGCTTTCAATTGATTTTTAAAGCTTTGATTTTATGTGTATTTTGTGCCAAAAAGATGTAAGGGCATAAGCCCATGCATGATTTAAATTTCTGCCCTATGTGTGTGTGCTTGGTTGCCGAGTGGTTAGGTGAGCCATTAGGGCTGTTTTGATGGTTTGCTTGCATTTTTAAGTTCGGTTTGTGCTTGAAATTTGTTAGAATGCATGCTAGGGTGATTGTAGGCTTTATGTCCCAATTAGGTCAGTTTTTATGTTGCATGTATGCCTCGGATTTTATGAACCAAGAATGCTAGAATTGAATGTTGTATGTTGGTTAGAGGAACCGTGCACCCTAGGCAATTAGGTTCGGTTTGGTGGGTCGCACGAACACGTGGGATGGCTTAGCTAGCCGTAAGGGAACGCTAGACGCGCTGCATGTTTTTGACCTAACTCCCGAAGTGGTCGGTCGAGCTAGAACCCGCGCCATAGGACGTAACAAATAAACCTAAAAACTGAAACTGCTCTCGGGTTCCCAGGGGGCAGTCTCGGTAAATCGTCACAGTTGGCCGATAGAGGCCGAATGGGCAAAAACGTAAAACACAAAAGTTGTATATTAGGGTGTTTCCTAAGGGGTAGCGCGGGCACTTTGCCAAAATAAGGCTCCAAAGGCCTACTTTTTCAAGAAAAACCGTAGGTGGGTCAGAAGACCCAGTTTTCATGTTAAGTTCGTTTTCGATTTAAAACTGACACCAAACGGTAAAGAATCAGAAAATGTGTAAAACATGAAAGTTTTAGAACTCTTCGAGGGCTAGAACTTCCGTGAAGGAAACTTTTTCCAACTCAAAACAGATTTTTAATTACAACCTAAAATCTGAAAACTGCGCAGGATTCAACAAAATCTTGTGCATGATTTTGTAGAACCAAATTAGGAAAAATTATTTTTGGACTCAAAACGTTATTTCAAGCACGGAAACTGTCCCAAAAGCAGTTTCCGACCCTCGAACATTTTATGAAAATATAGGCCAAGATCTACGAAATTTTTTTAAAGCAAGTCATGAAAATTAAGTTTTAAGCTAAGTTTTTATGAAAAGGATTTTTAAGCTTAAGTTTTCAAAGAAAAGGATTTTAAGCTAAGTTTTTCAAAGGGAAATGTAGAACGTAAGGTAGCCGGGATTTAGCACCCGAGTTACCGGGCTTTGCCCCGAAGCCCAGAGTTGACCCGAAGAGGGTTGACTTTAGCACTCGAAATGGTTGACTTTGGTTGACCTAATAAGAATTAAGTTTTTATACAAGCCCTAGGGTAGGTTTCGACCTAACCCAAATATTTTTATAAATGGACTAAGTACACGGAAAGATTTTTCAACATAACCCTCTGGGTTACAAATGGCTTTACATTAGGGGGACATATAGCCGAAAACCCGCATGAATGTTGGTTAGTACCAACATACGATAAAGATGGACTAGAAGACTGACGCACGTCCTTTAATCAAGCAGGAGGAGTTCTGCAGCGGAGCTCGGAAGAGGATCTGCGAAACAACTAAAGTACAGACGGTAAGTACAACACCGTCTACAGCACAAGCTAATAGGGTTATACTATTAGACTCGATGATGTGCTCTGTGTTATATGCTAAGTAACATGTATGCAACATGAAAAATGCTAAGTATATAGTTATATGCTAAGACAAGATAAGAAAGAATCAAGTTAGAAAGATGACATCAGAAATGTATGTTCACACGTAAACAAGGTTAAGTAAGAAGATAAGAGCCGTGTCGTACCACCCGCGCCAGGTCGGGTTGGACTGTGGATTGAACTGGAATTGGTTTGGCCGCCCCAGACAATCCATAGTCGCGCGCCGGATACGAACACGTAGACTAAGGGCCCATAAGATATAAGGAAGATAATGAAGCATAATATGACCCATGCATGCTATGTGTTATACTAAGTATGTCATGTATTATATGTTATGCTAAGTATGTTATGTATTGTATGCTATGTATATGCCATGTAATGTTATATGTTATGTTAAGTTATTATGTTTTAATTGTTATATTGTTATTATTTTTTACGGCCTAGGAGTTGTACTTACTGGGCCTTAAGCTCACCGTTTTGAGTTTGTGCTGTAGGTAAGTCGCCTGTCAGCTGATATTGATGCGGTGGGGAGTAGCGGGTCAAGCACTGTAAATCGTGGTATATGGAACCGCTACGCAATCCTTGAGTGGTATATATTTTTGAGAGACAAGAAACGTTTTATAAGTAATAGTTAATATGTTATGCACAGAAACAATATTTTAAGTTTATGTACATAGTTTTGTGTACTATAAAAAAAAAAAAAAATCCGCTGTGTTTTACAAGCTAAGAAAGTAAGTAAGCTTTATGTTATGAATGTATGATATCAAGCAAGGGTAACGGCCTACGCTAGGTGGGTCGTTACAAGAGTTGGTATCAGAGCGGTTTCCTCGCGACACGATTTTACAGTTGCCTGACATCGCCTCCACCATTGCAAGTAAGTTTAGATTTATTTGCTTATGTATTGTTTTATTTATGTGCCTTATGATTAATTATGTGGAGTAGACGCGGCATCATGGATCCAGCACAAGTCAAGAGGGATCGAGACGCGGTTGTAGCCTTCTACCGTTCGCAGCCAGCATACTTCGACAGTACTCGACGATCGATGTCGATAGAGACGTGGTTGCACGATATGAAGCAGACGTTCGCGATATGTCATATCGATGAGCATCTACAGGTTACGCTTGCCAGCAGATGTTTGAGTGGCGACGCCAGAGTCTGGTGGGTTACTTTAGGAGAGCCACAGTTGCCGAGTCGCACATGGGCACACTTCTACGCAGTGGTGATGACCCGATATGGGCCACTGCCAGCCAGGGGACCAGGAGAGCCAGCTCGCGACCCGCCATCTATCGAGATATGAGACAGGCTCGCTATCAGAGACTGTCCCAGGATTGGCACGCTTACCCGGGGGAGACGATGAGCCACTATTGTCGGAGATTTCAGGAGATGATGCTCCCCTATATTCCTCAGGACATGCCTGAGTCTGAGTTACAGGCATTGATGCTTCTACGGAATGGAATACCACAGCATATTCGGCAGTTTGTTCCGACACCGACTAGCCAGATGGTCCTCGGCAGTTTTTATGACGACATCTTAGAGGCCGAGACGAGGGCTCAGGCTATACCTGCCGCCGAGCACATAGCTGAGGCCCAGGCTCCAGCCGCCGATGATGACGAGCAGGAGGACCCCCAGTACGAGGTAGGGCCTTTGGAAGAGGACCCGATACCCGAGGTACCTGCTCCAGCTGCTGTAGACCCGATGGATGCCGATGACGACTCAGATGACGATTGTGTACCCATAGATCCACCAGAGCATGAGGATCCCCCAGTCATCGTCCTTTCTAGCGATAACGAGGACGACATGGACGATGAGGCTGCATATGACGAGTGGGATGACCCTGAGGAGATACCTGACGAGGATGTACCTGATCAGGTGATAGTACTTTCCGATTCGGATACTTCAGTCAGCACCCTTGAGGATACCGACTAGATTAGGGCCGACCTGGTATATTTCTTTTGTTAGGACCGTTTATAGTGTTTTGTATTCGGTTGTTAGGTTGTACACATATGTAGGATGGCAAGTGGTAGCCACCTCCATCCGAAGTTCTGTCCGTATATTATAAAAATGTACAGTATTATGTATTTTGAAAGCATTGTATATATGACAGTAAGTATTCTGTACAGTATGTACTTTTGCTATGATAATGTACCTTTAGTTTGTACTAAAAGGGACCGTGCGAATCACGGGATATATGACAAGTTATGTTATGATGTCATGATATGTTAAGTATGTATGTGCTATAATAATGCTATTATGTTATGATATGATATGTATGTTTATGTGATGTAATGAATGTAATGCATGATAAGATGAAATGTTAAGATTGATATGGGAAGAAAGAATATTGTTAATATTTCTTTTTCCTATATTAGGAATATAAGGATGGTTCGTACACGAGGGAACACATCTGCTGATGCACCGGAAGATCCGCCTCAGCCGGATATGGTGACACTGATGATGAACTTGCAACGACAGTTGCAAGAACAGCAACAAGAAATGGCAAGATTTAGGGAGCAGTTAGAACGGATGAACCAAGCCCCTCAGGTTCAAGCGGCGCCACAGCCAGCACAGCCAGCACAACCAGTACCGCCAGTGGTACCTCCGGTACCAAATGTTAATGTGCAACCAGAGGCTCAGCCAGAAGTGCCTCGACCCGCAGAAGTACCAATGGCACCAGCTGCCATCCCTGTAAATCCACCAGTGGTGGCGAGAAGATATGTTGTATGAGCGTTTCAGACGCATGAAGGCGCCTGAGTTCGAAGGATCTACTGATCCGATAGCTGCAGACAGCTGGCTCATTGATATTCAGGTTATCCTGAATTTCATGAGACTTACTGAACAAGAAAAGGTGTTATGTGCTTCCTTCGCGCTCAAGAAGGATGCTAGGCACTGGTGGACAACAGTTGAAGCACGTCGGGACGTGATGACTATGACTTGGCAAGACTTCGTATATGAGTTCCGTACGATGTACTACAACAGAGAAGTCCTTGCAGTACAGCAAAACGAGTTCACAAACTTCAGACAGGGATCGCTGTCAGTAATGGATGCAGTTAAGAGGTTTGAGCAGCTCGCTCGCCTATGCCCTAAGTTGGTGCCGAATGAAGAAGAGAAGGTGCGGTTGATGATGAGGATGTTTCGCACGGACATTGCGAAACTAGTCAGTACCTGGAACAGTCCACCAGAGACCGTATCAGATTGTGTCAGCAGGGCTGTTAGGGCTGAATATTGGATAAACCGGGACAAAGAAGCAAGAGCTCAGATCTTTAAGTCCCGAAAAGAGGAGAAAGCTGCTGCTAAGACCAACCAACCCCGCCAGGGTACAGAAGCCAACACAAAGGGTCAAGCAAGCAATTCTGGCCAAAGTCCCAAACAGTCTGGGAAGAACAAAAGGAAAGGAAATTTCAATGGTCAGGGTCAACAGAAAAATTTTCAGCAAAAGAAGAACAACCGGGGGAATGATGGTAACAATGTCACTTATCCTACTTGTGACACTTGCGGAAAGAAGCACCCGGGAGTTTGTAGAAAGGATCAAATGCTTGCTACCTTTGTGGCAAGGAGGGACATTTTGCTAAGAATTGCCCTCAGAACAATCAGAACCCACAACCCCAATACCAAAACCAGCAACAGCAATATCAGAACCGCAATCCCAATCAAAGGCAGATACATGCAGTACAGGCTAGGCTGGAGGGACCGGCAGTAGTTCAAGGCAGAATAGAAGCACCAGAACCTCTAGCCCGGATTTATGCCTACACAAAAGGGGATGCGGAGGCAGGGACGTCACACGTGGTGACAGGTCAGATTTCTATCACCACTTATGATGTCATTGCCTTATTCGATTCTGGTGCCACGCATTCTTTCATATCCCTAGAATTTGCTCAGAAGCTAGGAGGCAGTGTTAGGAGAATAGAACAACCTTTCAATGCTTCTTTACCATCCGGCGAAATTTTGTGGTCCAATTTCTGGATCCAAAATGTTCCCATCATGATAAATGGCAGAGAATTAATTGCAGATCTCATCGCAATCAAACTCCATGATTTCGATGTGATCTTGGGGATGGATTTCTTGGGAAGGTACAACGCTAGGATCGACTGCAGAAGGCGTCGCATAACGTTCAGCCTCGACGGGAAGGAGGAGTTTAATTTCCAAGGACAGCCTAGAAATTCCACCACCAAGTTTTGTGTCAGCCATAAGGGCGTGGAAAATGTTAGCTAATGGATGTCAAGGATATTTAGCTAACATGGTGGATAAGAAGCAGGAGAAGGAGTTGATGCCAGATGATGTACCCATCATCAGGGAATATGTGGACGTATTCCCAGAAGAATTACCAGGATTGCCTCCAGAACGGGAAATTTCGTTCGAAATCGAGTTGATACCCGGAGCTGCACCAGTATCAAAAGCTCCATACAGGATGGCACCCGCGGAACTCAGGGAACTTCAGGTACAGCTACAAGAGCTGCTGGACAAAGGGTTCATTAAGCAGAGTCACTCTCCATGGGGAGCACCCGTCTTGTTTGTGAAGAAGAAGGACGGATCGCTGCGAATGTGCATAGACTACAGGGAGTTGAACAAGATCACCATCAAGAACAAGTATCCTCTCCCAAGGATAGACGATCTGTTCGACCAGCTCAGGGGAGTGACAGTCTTTTCAAAGATTGACTTACGCTCAGGCTACCATCAACTACGGATCAAGGAGTCAGACGTTTCCAAGACAGCCTTCAGGACGCGTTATGGGCACTATGAGTTTTTTGTTATGCCCTTTGGACTGACGAATGCCCCAGCTGCTTTTATGGATTTGATGAACCGAGTATTCAGGGACTACTTGGACAAGTTCGTAATCGTCTTCATTGATGACATCCTGATATACTCGAGGTCCCAGGAAGAGCATGAACAGCACCTGAGGCTGGTAATGGAAATGCTGAGGCAGCATCAGCTGTATGCTAAATTCACAAAGTGTGAATTTTGGCTTGAGAAGGTTCACTTTTTGGGGCATGTAGTGACAAAGGAAGGAATCTCTGTAGATCCAACTAAGGTAGAAGCAGTCAGCTCATGGCCAGTACCCAGGAACGTCACGGAGATTAGGAGTTTCCTTGGGTTGGCAGGATACTACAGGAGATTCGTAGAAGGATTTTCAAGATTGCAGCGCCTCTTACTGCTCTCACTCGAAAGGAGAAGAAGTACGAGTGGACCCAGAAGTGTGAGGAGAACTTCCAAGAGCTTAAGAGGAAGCTGACAAGCGCACCTGTGCTGATAATTCCTGATGTTGAAGCAGGGAATTTTGTATATATAGTGACGCTTCCAAGAACGGACTCGGAGCGGTTTTGATGCAGAACGGGAGGGTAGTGGCCTATGCGTCGCGATAGTTGAAGAACCATGAAAGGAACTACCCTACCCATGATTTGGAATTGGCGGCAGTAGTCTTCGCTCTTAAGATTTGGAGACATTATCTATACGGGAACAAGTGTGAGATCTACACTGACCACCAGAGCCTCAAATATATTTTTACTCAAAAGGAGTTAAATATGAGGCAAAGACGGTGGTTAGAACTTGTGAAGGATTATGACTGCGAAATCCTTTACCATCCTGGGAAGGCAAACAGGGTGGCAGACGCACTAAGTCGGAAGTCAGTAGGCATGCTGATGTCTATTGGAGCACTTCCTAAGCCTTTGCAGAAGGAAATCGTGGATTTCAACATCGAACTGATAGTGGGGAGGTTGTCTTCGCTTGTCCTCAAGTCTGATCTGCTAGACGTCATCAAGGCACACCAAGAAAACGACTCTTCACTGTTAAAAGCCAGACTATTTAGTGAGAAGGGTAACGAATTCAAGACTTCTGATGACGGCATACTCCATTTTAGAGGGAGAATCTGCGTTCCTGACATGGAGGATTTGAAGCAAAGGATAATGTCGGAGGCACACCAAACACCGTATTCAGTACATCCAGGAGCTTCCAAGATGTACAAGGATCTTAAAGAGACCTATTGGTGGCCAAATATGAAGAATCAGGTAGCAGAATACGTGTCAAAGTGCCTAACTTGTCAGAAAGTTAAGGCCGAACACCGACTTCCAGGAGGAGAATTGCAGAAGATCGAGCTTCCGGAATGGAAATGGGAGCAAATCACGATGGACTTTGTAATCGGACTGCCCAGAACCTCGAGCGGAAACGACACGATTTGGGTCATTGTGGATCGTTTGACCAAATCGGCACACTTTATTGCGATTAAAGCCACTCACTCAGTGGAGAAATTAGCAGAAATTTACGTGGCTCAAGTTGTCAGATTTCACGGAATCCCAAAATCGATCATCTCTGATCGTGATGGGCGTTTCACGTCGCGGTTTTGGATGAGTGTTCACACTGCAATGGGGTCAAGACTGAAGTTCAGTACTGCTTTTCACCCCCAAACCGACGGACAGTCCGAGAGAACCATACAGACTTTGGAAGATATGTTGAGGTCATGTGTCCTAGATTTCAAAGGAAATTGGGATGAAAAGCTGTCATTGATCGAATTTTCCTACAACAACAGCTATCATGCCTCAATAGGGATGGCTCCGTTCGAAGCTTGTATGGAAGGAAGTGTAGATCGCCGATTCATTGGCAAGAAGTCGGGCAGAAACAGCTGCAGACCACAGACTTCATAGAAAAGACCTCCGAAGACATCAGGAAGATCAAGCAGAGACTTGATATAGCCTTTAGCCGACAGAAGAGCTATGCAGACAAACGCCGACGACCGCTTGAATTTCAAGTCGGAGATGCTGTTTTTATTAAAATTGCTCCGATGAAAGGAGTAATGCGATTTGGTAAGAAGGAAAAGCTCAGTCCGAGATATACAGGACCGTTTGAGATCCTTGAGAGGATTGGAAAAGTGGCATATAAGCTCGCCTTACCGCCAGAGTTAGCTTCGATGCACGATGTATTCCATGTTTCAATGCTGAAGAAGTATGCTCCTGATCCTTCTCACGTGCTTAGCCAGGAACAAGTGGAGGTTCAGACAGATCTTACCTATGAGGAGAAGCCTGTTAGAATCCTCGACAGAGAGAATAAAGTTTTGAGGAATCGAGTTATTCCTATGGTTAAGGTTTTGTGGCGAAACTATAAGGTTGAAGAAGCAACATGGGAGCCAGAAGATACGATGAAGAAAGACTACCCCGAGTTGTTTTAATTTTCGAGGACGAAAATTTTTAAGGAGGGTAGATTGTGATATCTGGATTTTCATGCTAATAATTCTTGTAAAGAATTAAACATGTGCAGTTTATGCAATATTATGAAAAAGTTCAGTTCAGAACTTTCATCTGTGTATTATGAGCTTTTATAGCTTAAAAAGACTCAAAACTGATGATTCGAAGAAGCAAACAGCCTTTTCGGACCATAAGGAGTGAAACCTGATCGTTTTATGAAAAGTCAAAATTTTGACCGAAAAGTCAACCGTTGACCCGAAAAGTCAACGTTTGACCAAAATGGTCCAAATTGTGAATCATGAATTTTAAGATCTGCATTTTTCGAAAAATACTGCAGAAACTCATTTTCTTTAACAGATAATGAAAATGAGACACCGGAACCACTATATAAAAATCAGGCGCATTTATTAAGTTCATAGGGCAAAAAGGGTTTGAGAAAACAAGAAAAATATTTTTCGACCCGATTTTCCGACGACACGTTAAAAATCCAAAAACTGTAAAATAATATTTACAGTATTGGAATTTAAATTTTTGAACTCGACGTTTCAAGATTTTCAGTCAAACCAAAGCTTTGTTCAAGATTTTCTAGAACACTTGATCCTTATCTCTTTGGTGTGGTGGCCCTATCAAGAAGTGACAATGTCCAGACAACTCAACATTGGTTGTCTTCCACCCTCCCTCATGGCCGGCCACATGTCCCCCTACAAGTCCAAATTTTAAAAATTTTGGGGTCAAAAATTGGATTTTTGAAAGCTTGCTTGAGCTCTATAAATAGACAAGCTCCCTATTCATTTTTATTCAAAAAGCAACCTTACTCTTGCAATTTTTCTGCTCAAAGGCCGAGAGAGAGAGAGGAGAGTTCAGAATTTTTATGTCCAAACTTCATCTCAACTTCGGGTGGCTAGGGAACGAGGGAAAGAAAGAAAAAAAATTTCTGGCAGCCAAAGAACAGCCTTGCCGTGGTTAGAGCAGGGGAGAACCAAGGGAAACCGAAAATTTTGAGGGAAAATTAGGGCCAAGGGTTCGGGTGATCTAGCCGAGCCAAGAGAGTGAGTAGAGTGAGTTTGGAGGCTATTTACCTCTAGTGTAGCCACGGGTTGGCTAGAAGATAAGGGAAAAAATTTTCCAGCTTAGGCAATACCCTTGTGTGGCCGAGTGAGGAGAGGACCAGCCAAGGAACCAAAATCGGTTTTGGTGCACCAAGCAGCCAGCCAGCTAGGAACCAAGGGAGCAGGGAGCCAATTCGGCTAACCAAACCCTAGGCCGAACCACACCCATTGAGGTAAAATTCTAAAATTTTTCTCAAGCTTTCAATTGTTTTTAAGCTTTGATTTATGTATTTTGTGCCAAAAAGATGTAAGGGCATAAGCCCATGCATGATTTAAATTTCTGCCCTATGTGTGTGTGCTGGTTGCGATGGTTAGGTGAGCCATAGGGTTGTTTGATGTGCTTGCATTTTAAGTCGGTTTGTGCTTGAAATTTGTTAGAATGCATGCTAGGGTGATTGTAGGCTTTATGTCCCAATTAGGTCAGTTTTATGTTGCATGTATGCTGATTTTATGAACAGGATGCTAGAATTGAATGTTGTATGTTGGTTAGAGGAACCGTGCACCCTAGGCAATTAGGTTCGGTTTGGTGGGTCGCACGAACACGTGGGATGGCTTAGCTAGCCGTAAGGGAACGCTAGACGCGCTGCATGTTTTTGACCTAACTCCCGAAGTGGTCGGTCGAGCTAGAACCCGCGCCATAGGACGTAACAAATAAACCTAAAAACTGAAACTGCTCTCGGGTTCCCAGGGGGCAGTCTCGGTAAATCGTCACAGTTGGCCGATAGAGGCCGAATGGGCAAAAACGTAAAACACGAAAGTTGTAGATTAGGATGTTTCCTAGGGGGTAACGCGAGCACTTTGCCAAAATAAGGCTCCAAAGGCCTACTTTTTCAAGAAAAACCGTAGGTGGGTCAGAAGACCCAGTTTTCATGTTAAGTTCGTTTTCGATTTAAAACTGACACCAAACGATAAAGAATCAGAAAATGTGTAAAACACAAAAGTTTTAGAACTCTTCGAGGGCTAGAACTTCCGTGAAGGAAACTTTTTCCAACTCAAAACGGATTTTTAATTACAACCTAAAATCTGAAAACTGCGCAGGATTCAACAAAATCTTGTGCATGATTTTGTAGAACCAAATTAGGAAAAATTATTTTCGGACTCAAAACGTTATTTCAAGCACGGAAACTGTCCCAAAAGCAGTTTCCGACCCTCGAACATTTTATGAAAATATAGGCCAAGATCTACGAAATTTTTTTAAAGCAAGTCATGAAAATTAAGTTTTAAGCTAAGTTTTTATGAAAAGGATTTTTAAGCTTAAGTTTTCAAAGAAAAGGATTTTAAGCTAAGTTTTTCAAAGGAAAATGTAGAACGTAAGGTAGCCGGGATTTAGCACCCGAGTTACCGGGCTTTGCCCCGAAGCCCAGAGTTGACCCGAAGAGGGTTGACTTTAGCACTCGAAATGGTTGACTTTGGTTGACCTAATAAGAATTAAGTTTTTATACAAGCCCTAGGGTAGGTTTCGACCTAACCCAAATATTTTTATAAATGGGCTAAGTACACGGAAAGATTTTTCAACATAACCCTCTGGGTTACAAATGGCTTTACATTAGGGGGACATATAGCCAAAAACCCGCATGAATGTTGGTTAGTACCAACATACGATAAAAGATGGACTAGAAGACTGACGCACGTCCTTTAATCAAGCAGGAGGAGTTCTGCAGCGGAGCTCAGAAGAGGATCTGCGAAACAACTAAAGTACAGACGGTAAGTACAACACCGTCTACAGCACAAGCTAATAGGGTTATACTATTAGACTCGATGATGTGCTCTGTGTTATATGCTAAGTAACATGTATGCAACATGAAAAATGCTAAGTATATAGTTATATGCTAAGACAAGATAAGAAAGAATCAAGTTAGAAAGATGACATCAGAAATGTATGTTCACACGTAAACAAGGTTAAGTAAGAAGATAAGAGCCGTGTCGTACCACCCGCGCCAGGTCGGGTTGGACTATGGATTGAACTGGAATTGGTTTGGCTGCCCCAGACAATCCATAGTCGCGCGCCGGATACGAACACGCAGACTAAGGGCCCATAGATATAAGGAAGATAATGAAGCATAATATGACCCATGCATGCTATGTGTTATATTAAGTATGTCATGTATTATATGTTATGCTAAGTATGTTATGTATTGTATGCTATGTATATGCCATGTAATGTTATATGT
This sequence comes from Ficus microcarpa, assembly GCA_025413485.1. Lineage (NCBI taxonomy): Eukaryota > Viridiplantae > Streptophyta > Magnoliopsida > Rosales > Moraceae > Ficus > Ficus microcarpa. Next base: position 7,423 of record JAINRI010000191.1, on the reverse strand, counting down.
TATGTTAAGTTGTTATGTTTTAAATGTCATATTGTTATTATTTTTGTGTTATGGCCTAGGAGTTGTACTTACTGGGCCTTAAGCTCACCGTTTTGAGTTTGTGCTGTAGGTAAGTCGCCTGTCAGCTGATATTGATGCGGTGGGGAGTAGCGGGTCAAGCACTGTAAATCGTGGTATATGGAACCGCTACGCAATCCTTGAGTGGTATATATTTTTGAGAGGCAATAAATGTTTTATAAGTAATAGTTAATATGTTATGCACAGAAACAATATTTTAAGTTTATGTACATAGTTTTGTGTACTATAAAAAAAAAAAAAATCCGCTGTATTTTACAAGCTAAGAAAGTAAGTAAGCTTTATGTTATGAATGTATGATATCAAGCAAGGGTAACGGCCTACGCTAGGTGGGTCGTTACAGAACCCACCACTCTCAAGGGCACTTTATAAATGCAAGTTTTAATACAACCAGAATGTTCTCATTGGCTCCAGCAATTAGTGGCTGGAGATACAACTTTATCCTCTATTTCAAGAGTATTATTTGAGTGTCTTACGGTAATGGTTTACACACAAAATACTGATGAGGGCTAACTACAAGTTTCAAGTTTTAAAATAACCAAAAATCCTTGTAGTGTGTTTGCTATCTCTCTCTATCTTTTTTTATTTTTATTTTTTTTTATTTTTTAGTATGTACTTAAAAAATCAATCTTTTTAATTTTTGTAACAGCTGCAGACTGTTTGTATGAAAAATCATTAAGTTGAATGAACTAATTTGTTTTATGCAATATTTTGTTGTTTTGTCTTGTTGGTACTCAAACTCTTTCCAATCCTATCTTGTCCCTTCATCTTTGACATAGAACTTACTGCTTTAACATTACTGAAAGTATTTAAAATACTCTTTCTGTCAAAAAGAAAATGCATTAATAATTCAAAATGTTTGTTCTGATCTTTCTTTCTTATATGTAGTTGTTGATGTGGAACTCCTTTTGTCTTGTAGTTTGTTGGTCGAGACGTTCACTGGCCTTTTTTCTGTTTGTTTCACTGGGTTGCATAGGATTTCCTTCCAAACTACATGCTTATGGAAATGTGACTGTTTTTCAAAGTTGAATTCTCTGCTACTGCAGTTTGGTTGTGTAACACCCCGACCATTCACGTAGGGCCAACTACGTAAATATGGGCCGCTACTTAACTTACTTGACTTACTTCTTAAACAAATACTAAAAATTCCAGAGTAAATTTTCTTCTTTTAAAACTTTCATACATAAAACTTTACTTTAAACTCAAACCTTAAACTTGACTTATCTTCATACATACTTATTTGGACTCACTCGAGTACTGAGCTTTCACACTTCATTTGAAAGCTATCATATTCATACCATGGACCAAACCCGACCTAGTGCGAGTTGGTACGACACAAGGCAACTTGTTGCCATCATACTTAAAACTTTTCCTTTTTCATACCGTAGCATAAACATATTTACAAACACATTTTCCAAAACATATTTTCCAAAACCCGTGGCGGTGTCCATCCCACATTTCATAGTTGCAATGCCAGCCTTCCACAATCTTGCATCAAGTGTTGCCTGTAGGTTGCTTTCCTATAGCATGAACGTAAGTAGTGAGCTTATGCTGTAACGCCCAATTGCTACCTAACATTAACGTTAAAAAAAAAAAATCAACATTAGAATTAACATAGATAATGTGATGAGATAGTAATTTCTTAATTCTAATGTTATGTTGAGTTATTTTTTTCTCAGGTGACGCGATGAGAACTCGACGTGCTAAACAATGTTCATGCCAAATTAATGAATTTTTTTATGATGATTTGATAATTTTGTGTAATGGCTTAAAATTATGTATAATAAAGAAATTGTTGCATTTATTTTTATATGTTATATAAAGCATAAATATACCTTATACGATTATCTTATATATTTATATATATACACTATATGTTTAAATATATTTCATTGTATATTGTATATATTTCTTTGTATGTACATATATATATGTTAAGTTATTGATTGCCAACGTAAATATATATATTGTATGTGCGTGTATATACATATATATATATATATGTGTGTATGTGTTTAATAGGAAATCTGAAGGAGAATATGAAGGGAGGGGATGTCAATTGGAAAACGTGGAAAAAAAAATAGAAAAGAAGGAAAACTTCCCTTATTCCATTCAATTTCTGAGTGACAATCCTCCTTGCCCAAAATATAAAAAGGTTTGACAATATAAATTTCATTAATTCCAAAAAATTTATTTGGAATTAATAGCTCATGATTTAATAGGGTATATTGTTTTAATTCTTTCCTTTTCATGCTCATTTACATAATATATCTCTCTCTCTCTCTCTCTCCCTCTCCGTCGCACTCTCTAATTCTCACGCACAGAAACAGAAAAAAAAAAAAATTTCTGCCAAACCTCCAAATCCTTCCAAACCGAAAATTAAAGAATTTCAAGATATGTTTCGGTATTGTTTGATGATGAGAATTATTTTGTTATTTATTTTGTTTAGGATTCTTTGGGGATTGAATAATTTTAAGTATTAGAAAGATGTCTTAGGGCTATTTTGTGTATATGTGTGTGTGTATGAATCATGTATATTGTGGTGAACATTTTTATATTTTTAATGATTTTCAGATTTAAACACTGCACTGAAATTTTCAGATTCTAAAATAAGAATTTCAAACGGTTTTTAAGGGTGCAAATGGACTTCGTTTTTAACAAATTTGATATCGTTGGAAAGCCCTAGATGTCTATTTTCGTTTGAAGTCAGTTTCCTACCTTATCGTGAATCATAATCATTAAATGTTGGTATTCTAACCAACATTCAAGAGTAACCCTAGTTATATGTCCCCCACACATACTTCATATGATAACTCGTGTAGTTACTTGTCGTAACCCTAGGGCTTTATTACTTATAAAGCACTACCCCATTAAGTTACCAATGGTCACCATAGGATAAGGCTCAACCCAGTAACTTGGTTATCCTAACCAGTTACTATCGGTTGTCGTTTTGTCATTCTACCTTCGAAAAGCCATATTCTTATAAAACCGTAACTTTTAAAACAAGACAGTTAAAAATTATCAAACTCTGAGAACAATCTTTGAAAATAGTTCTTAATTTCAGTATCTGTGCATGTGCAGGGATTTCCTGCTTTTGCACTGTTTTCTGAAAACCCTGTGCGGGAATTTCTCGTTTCCTGCACAGTTTTTAAGATCTACTTATATCTTAAGAATCTGTTAAAAATCTGAAAAAGCTTTCTTTATAAAAATTGTAGACCTTGAATAACACTAAAACTTTCGTTCTTTACTCAAAACCTAATTCTGCCCTTAACTTGTCCATATCCTTGGTTGAAGCTGGCTGGCCGTGCATAGGGTCTGGGCAGAACAGGGCTTAGGTTTTCATAAAAACGGAAGCCTTTAGAGCTTATTTTTCAAAATCTGTTCATGTTGCCTCTTAGTATTTTCAATCCTCTACAACTTTGTAGTTTTGGGTTTTCCCAGATTCGGCCTCTAAGGGCCTCAAAATCATGTTTCCAGAAAGCTGCCCAATCTTGACCCAAAACTGGCAGTTTCCATTTAAATTGGTCCTTACGTAAAATTACGTACACACTACCTCGAACGGTTAAAAGCGTGAGCCTATATCAAGCATGCAGTGCATTACATAACATTTTCATTACCTTGCATTCATATTTTCTCCATATAATCTTCATAGAAACCTAAATGGTAATCTATACCATAATTAGGGTTTTTAGGGTTTTCTTAAACCCTACTTACAACATACATCATTCTTCTCATTTTCATTCATCCATTCTTCTTCTTGAACATATGGGGACATATAACAAACACCTAATAGTCATACATGCATACCATAATTTCTCTTAAGCATATCATGCATCAAACCCCAATTCAAGACCAATAAACCTTAATCAAGCACTCCTCAAGCACTCTAAGCTTTTGCATAAAATTAAATGGTGAGCTTATTATGCTCTTACATAACCCAACTTAAAATACACTTTAACTTTGAATTAAACTTAATTGAAGAGCTAGAGGGTGGAGAAGTTTACCTCAAGATCCAAAAGAGTGGATCTACCCGTGGTTGAGGAATTTTTCTTCTTCCTTCAATACTCACCAAAACTATCCCCTCTATCTCTCACTTTTCTTTCTTGTTTGGCTCAACTCCTAAGGGGTAAGAAAACTAGAGAGTGAGCTTGAAGGATTTGTGTTTCACTAACCATCCACAAAGTGAAACATCTTCACCTATTTATAGGTGAAAAATCCTAGTTTTCACAATTGCATGCTAGTCCCTAGGAGAACAAATTTTGCTCATAGCTTAGATGTGGTGGCCGGCCATATAGGGCCATGTGGTGTGTCTTGCCACTTGATACATCACCATTTAGCCAACCAAGCAAGGCTACATGCTTGCTCACCAAGCCTAGAAGCATGAGGTGTCTTCCTCACAATTTTTCACTTAAAATTTTGGTTCTAGAATTGCATAAGGGTCCTTAAGAGCAACACATTTGCTCATAGCTCCATGAGGTGGCTGGCCCTAGGGTGAGGTGGAGGAATGTGCTTGTTTGAAATTCATAGCTTAGCCAACAAGGCAAAGCTACCATGCTTAGTCACTAACTTTATAAGCATGACATGTCCACCTCTTAAAACTTTCTCTTGAATTTTTGTTTCTATCCTTGCATATAGCTCCCTAAGAGCAAGCTATTTGCTCCTAGCTCCATTAAGGTGGCTGGCCATAGAGCTAGGTGGAGGCTTGGTGTTCAAAAAATTTCTTTCAAGCCTATCCCTAACTAATGGCCTTGTTCCATGGCAACTAACTTTGTAACTATCCATTAGCCTAGTTAGAACTTGGTGAGGAAATCCTTAGTTCCCATGGTTCACAAATTACATACTTAATCATCATTACTTACTTTTCTTAAAATTACACTTTGGCCCCTAAGGACAAGAATATTTGCATTTTAGTCCATAAAGACAAAATATTTTGCACATAAGTCCTTATGAGGTGGTCGGTTCTAAAAGAGGCATTTGGCTTCCAAATCCTTGCTTAATCATCCTTTTAATACTTTCTTAATCTTCTAAAAATCCATACTTATTCATTTTTCTTAAAATTGCATATTGGCCCCTAAAGACAAAATATTTGCATTTTAGTCCCTGAAGGTGGCCAACTATGGTGGAGCCACTTGGCTTCCATTTCGTGCATAATTATCCACTTAATTCCCAAAATCTCTTAATATAAACATGTAGTCCATTTCCTTACTAACTCATATAATATTAATACTGTTTTTTTACCAAAAATAGTGTTGTCATACGGGACTACAGTCCAGAATTTCTCTGAGTAAAATTGGACTGTGTATAGGATTTTTCTTTAGGACTTAAAGCTACTTAGCCCTTATTGTCCTAAATAATGTGCTTGATTTTCTTAGGGTGGTCTTGAACTTTATTCTTACTTATTCATACATAATGACGGTTTATCGTAGTATAATTTCCATACTGCTAATTACACTACAATCCCGTCTCAGTCAATCCTTAGGTCAACCTGACTAAACATTGACCGTTATAAAATCATAAATTCCTCTTTTGCCTTTTTCAACCAAAAGGCCTCATGTTCAACCAAGCAAACTATGGTTGAGTCTCGTAACTAATTAACCGAGAACTCAACATACACGAATATTCAACTCAGTTCATGAGCTTGATATTGACATACCTGATTTGGTCCTAGATTTTCCTTGTCTCTAAGGAAATCATAAGTTCATGACAATTTCGAGTTATTATATTCTACCCTCCTTTAAAAAAAATTTCATCCTCGAAAATTCGAATAATTCTTAGTGGCTTTTTTTTTTTTTTTCAAATCCACCACAAATCCATAGTAGTCTGTTCATGTTCTCATTTTAATACTTTAATGGGATCATAATCTTACTTTCATATCCTATCATCCCTTCATACTTTCATACTTTCATGCTATCATCATACTTACATACTTTCTTACTTTCATAGTATCATCATACTTTCTTTCATACTACATCATACTTTCATACATTCTTACTTTCATACTGCATCATACTTTCATACATATTTTCTTTCATACTGCATCACAAGAACTATTTACATAAAAAGTTTAGCAAGTGTATCATATAACTTGCCACGTTTGAGGAACATATCATATCATATAACTTTTTCATACTTGAAAAGTATATCATATCATAGAACTTTTTCATACTTGAAAAGTGTATCGTATCATATAACCTTCCATACTTGGAAAGTATATCGTATCATAGAACTTTTTCATACTTGAAAAGTGTATCGTATCTTATAATTAAGATACTTTTTGAAAATAGCTTCTTTCTTGAAACTTAATCTTACACTTTTTAGAACCCTTTACTTTTCTTAATGGCCCCTGTAGATGCTGGGAATCTACAGTCAAAAATTTAACAGACGTTAATGATAGAAAATAAAATAAACAGTAAATTGGGTCATTGGCAATCGTTGTTGAAATTCATAAAGCATGTAATTACGAAAATAATCGAGAAAGATAGACAGAAAGTAAAATATTCAACACCAAGACATAAAGAGGTTCGCCCAATTGATGCTACGTCTTTTATGAGTGTGATTTGTTTACTGTGTAAAAAGGTTGAACAGTACAATGATTTACAGACTCTGAAAGTATTTTGGCAGCGTAAGAGTAAGATTTCAGAAGATGAATCCTGGATTAAGGGGGGTCTTCCTCTATTTATAGAGGAAGAATCGTGGGTATGGGCCCGAAATAAGAGGTGAGCAGTTATTGCCTCTGTCTGTTGGGACATGTGTGAGAGAATCAGTGTGTAGTTGTCATGGCGGTTGTCAAAATGAATGTGATCATAAATCATGGGCTCAACGGTTACGTTTTAATATTCATGGGATTGCCAATTACTGCATTGGATTCTGGCACATCGCTTTTGAATATGAGCCTAACAGTTATAGGGAATGTCCCTGTAATAAAAATCGAGCAACGAACGATAGTTGGGATATAAGGCTTTAGATATTGCCATATCATCGTTCGTTATTTATGTTCGATGCTCGTTCGATCATATTCAATTTGATGGATTTGGTGTTTGATTCGGTGTTCGAATGTAAACAATGATAGTTATAAACGAAGCAAGTGTAGATTGTAAATTGGGTCCAGCCCAATAAATGAACGATCATTGTTCATGATCGAACATATTAATTTTAGAACTTGGGTCCGGCTCAAATGTAAAAGTTAGACTCAGGAGTCCGATGTTCATTTGATAAATAGTCAATGGCTAACGACATGATGGGAAGACGAAGTCTAACCCTAACAGATAGCCCCCAACTCTATCGAGCGATGTATCCTCGATAGAGTGCTTGAGTAGCAATGATGCAATAACGTCAATCTCTGATATAT
>JAINRI010000190.1:0-42091 GCA_025413485.1 Ficus microcarpa | reverse complement strand
TCTTAGCCCGACTAAATAATATAATTAAGGGGACTGGACTAGCCCAATGATAATAGAGAAGTATACCTTTAGGTGACTCCTTATCAACTTGATTGATTAATTAATTAATTAATTAATAATAACCAAATGTGATTAATAAAGAAATTAATTGATTGATTGATTGATAATTAATTAATTAATTATAAGAGTTAGTATGTGATAATCAAGATTATTATGTTGAATAACTACATAATAGAGAAGTATACCCTTAGGTGATTCCTTATCACCTTGATTGATTAATTAATTAATTAATAATAACCAAATATGATTAATAAAGAAATTAATTAATTAATTAATTGATAATTAATTAATTAATTATAAGAGTTAGTATGTGATAATCAAGATTATTATGTTGAATAACTACATAATTATAATACGTGATTAATCAGAGATTAATTAATCATTAAGCATTAATATTAATATAATCATCAAAATAAGTATGGATGATTAATTAGAGATTAATCAAATATTAATCATTAGATTAATTAAATTATTAATTATTAATATTAGAATTAATAATTAATAATTAGTACATGAGATAGAATATTTAAATAACATAATTAAATTATTAACAAGATAATAAGTCAATTAAAATTATGTAATTTAATTATAATTACTCAATTAAATAAAGTAATAATTAACTATTACTTAATTAAGTAGTTAATCAATTAATTAATCAGTTGATTAATTAATTAATCAAAATAATAATTAAATTAAATTAATTAAATAATAATAGAAAATTATTTTAACACTTAATAATTAATAAGAATTAATTGTTAAGGTTAATTATGATATAAGTAAATTAAGTTCACTATAGTTTATAAAATAATTGAATAATTGAATAAAGTAATATAACTATGATTCTATCTAATAATGAGATATTGTTAAATCAGGACAATTTCTCAAATTTACACAGTAGGAGATACAACTCCGGAAGTTTAAGCACATAAGACAAGTAAGTACAAACCTCACCTACAGCATGGAATAAAATGTTTTCTTTATTGATGCTCTACGTTCGCTATGACTTAACTTGATGATGTGATGAGCATATGAATTATACGTATTACTTTGATTAAGTAATTGATGTGCATAATTCCTCTTACATCGACATGATGGCATGCCTCACAGATATGTATACCATAATGATAGATGCATAGTGACATATAAATCTACATATTGTCATAATTAATGAGAATGAGAAATAAAAGATAGGATTAAGTATCGTATCAACCTCTAATTAGTGAGATGATATGAACGAAAGTTATAAGATATGACCTTGGAGGCTGTTTGAGGGTCGTTCCCCTAATTCCCCATTGGTTGTGCGCATATGGGTATGACATAGGGTCCTTAAGTAGACAAAATTTGTATATAATGAAGCACAAATGAACATACATATTCACATGCACTTTTGAACATTCTTGATGTTATGTGATGATATGATTTCGTGAAAATGTTTTGTAAGATATTGTTTGTACTTGCTGAGTGAAAGCTCATACCTGTGTGTTCGTGCTGTAGGTAACGCGGGTAAGCAGCCCACTACTTAGATATTTCATGAACCGGCGAAGCTGTGCGGAGAAATGAAGGAAGGGAGTGGGATACCACCACGAATTTTAATTTCCGCATTTAGACTTCTTAGATTATTTTGTATCGTCCATATTTATAACTATGTTATAATATTTTAGTACTACTAAACAGTATGAGCACTATATGGAAAAAGACTTTAGACTCTTTTATTTTAATCTGTATGAAATTATAGTTTTTAAAATATTATCTAATTACAAATTTGAATAGGATATTTATCATATAGAAGTTTCTATTTCCTTCAGTTAAAAGTTTAGTAAATTTAGTTTATAGTACGAATATAGTTTGTAAAAAAAAAATTGCATTTTCAGAATAAACGTAAGTAAGTGTTAAAATTAAATCAAATAAGAATAAGTAAACTAGTTAGCAGTCTGAAAAGTCGAGTCGTTATAAAAATAGTGAAAATAGTTTTAAATCAGTTAGGGTATTAGATGAAGATTTGGGTTTCAAAATGGGTGGGGGCTGAGCAGGAAAGTGAGAAAAATAAGGTTTAGGCTTGCCTGAGGGTATTTTTGACTTTTTACATCCATCTTAATTGATGGTGATGACGTGGCAGTAGTAATGAAAGGAAACAAAGTGATATCAGTTTTAACAATATTTTTCCTACATGTGCTATTTTTGAAATTAACCCTTTTTTAAATTTATATAACTAAGGTGCACATAGAGCACCCACAATGCAATATTAAAATTGTTATGTCAATGATACATATTAGCATTTGGATGAACAAAGTTCCCTTCATTGGAGTACTATCTTCCCTACCAAATTTACCAATATGTTAAATTTTGTAAAAAAAATTACTACAAGGTATAACCAATATCAAATTTAACATTCGATTCTTGTTGATGATTGCCTTGATTGCCTAGATTTTTTGAATAAATAATTAACATATTTTTATTTCTATTATACTTAAATATGTAGTCTACTTTTACAAGTTTCAAACATAATAAAGATGATAAAAGGTAAAAATAGCTTTAAAAAGAACATTATATATTATAATTAAAAGTAATATAATTTCATACTCTACTATAACAAATATAGTATTAGCATAACAAATGCAATGAAGATGGTCTGACTTTGAAAAAATATGTCAAAATTTTCAGGAGTTCATGATGCCTTGCGGCATCGGAACTTTTTATAAACTTTCCGCGACGCATTGGCCACATGAAGTTTATTTTACCGACGTTTTTTGTAGTGATGCTATTGGTATACAACTTAGCATCGGGAAATTATTTTCCCATCGTTCTTTTATACATTTTTTCAGTTGTATCAAAGAGAAAATAGATTAATTGCCTTTTTTAACAAAAAAAAAAAAGAAGATAAATTGCTCTTTAGTCCTTAAACTTTTAACTATATGCAACTTGGTTCCTAAACTTTTTTTGTATCCAGAATGTCCTTAAATTTTAAAATTTACTATGATAGTCCTTTTCATTAATTTTTGGATAAAATTTGTTAATAATTTGATCAAAAGTGGTGTTAACTACGGATTCTGTTCCAAAAAAAAAAAAAAAAAACGGAAGAATTACTATAGTAATATTTTTATAATCATTTCAACTATGAAAAAAAGAACATGGAATACTCGTAAATTATTAAAATGTTGCTATAATAGTTATTTCTGTTAAGTTTTAAATAGAATCCATGAATTGATCAAAAAGTGATGTCAACTAACGGATTTCATCTAAAAATTAATGTAAATGACTATTATAGTAATATTTAAATAGTTTAAGGGCAATCCAACTATGAAAAAAAAATTCAGGGATCAAAATTGTATAGTTAAAAATTCACAGACTAATCTAGTAATTTATTTATTAAAAAAAAGGTTATTTCTGTTGTACTGATAAAATATGAGAAACGCTTTTCTTAAGGCCCTTGAGTCGTTAAACTTGTCTTCAGTCGTATAAAATAAAGGCCCTATCTCTTTTCTTCATTAAAAAAAAAAAAAGAAAGAAAGAAGTAAATAGCATATTTTACAAATATTTAGAACGAATAGTGGAATAAACAATAAATTTATCAGGTACACCGTAAGTTATTTGCCTAGCATTTTTTCTGTTTGTAAATTTGGTGTTTACTTTAAATATTTTAAAATCTTGTCATCTAATTCAAAATTTTCTTTTATTGTAAAAATATTACTTAATAAAATAAAAAAAAAAAAACACCTTATACAATTTTCAAAATTAAGGGAGGCCTTTCGACATGCACACTCATCGGAGAAAGTGGTATATAGTTTTTTTTTTTTTTTGAATAATTGACCTAAATAGTTCATAAAATTTTTTTAAAGGTAACGAGTTTGGTCCTTTTTTTTTTTTTTGAGGTTAAGATGACCCTAAACTCTATTTTTTTGCCATTATAGTCCTTTCCATCTAAATTCGTCAAAATTTTAACAAAATCTTACTAAATAATTAATTTTTATACTAAAATGATTAAAATACCCTGCCCTCTCTGTTTTGCCCATCCCTCTCTCTCTTTCTTCTCTCTCTCTCTCTTTTCTCTTCTCGGTCTGCCCAACCCCCCCAACCCCGATTGGGTTGCCCCTCTTTACTCCCCCTCTCGGTTTTGCCGCCACCTCTTGCCACCGTTTGCCCTCCACCTCACACCGGGTCCCTCCCCCTCCTACTCAGTTCACCCCACCCTGCGACTAGGTCCCTTTATCCCGCCTTCGCTCGCCCCCACCCCCCCCCCCCCCGTGCTACCAATTCGTGAAATGAGTTTCCCCCCTCCCAATTCATAATCTAGGTTTTTGGGTCCCTCCCCCACCGTGACACCGATGCCGCCTTTCCCTTTCGCGATTGAGTGTTGGCTCTCCCCCACGTCACCGTTGTCACTGAACTCACACCCCCTTTTCTCTGTCGTAGATTGCCCACCCCCCTCGATGTCACCACCGAATTGGGTTTTGAGGGGGGAAAAGAAAGGGAGAGAGACAGAGAGAAATGAGAGGAAACTTTTTATTTATTTATGATTTTTTCTATTTTTGTTAAACTAATTATTGTTAGATTACTAAAATACCCTCACAAGTTAACGGATTTGGACGGAAATGACTATAACGACTAAAAAAAAAGAGTTTAGGGTTATCTCAGCTAAAAAAAAAAAAAAAATGAACGGGAACCAAATGATCATCTTTGAAAGAGTTTAAGGACTATTTAGATCAATTATTCCTTTTTTTTTTGTTGGAGAAATTTAAACATATACATAGCAGATTTAGATATTTTAGTTATATGGTATATATAGGTATATAAATAGGGGTTTTTTTTTTCAATGGGAAATAATGTTACTTTAATAAATTCTCTATTTACTTATTAAATTTGGTGTTTACTTCAAATATTTTAAAATCTTATTATTTAATTCAAAATTTCTTTATTGTAAAAATGTTACTTATCAAAATTTAGAAAAAAAAAAAACACCTTATATAATTTTCTAAATTAAGGGAGGCCTCTACATGCACACTCACGGGAGAAAGAGGCACATAGTTTTTTTTTTTCCTCCTGAAATTTAAACATGTAAATGGCAGATTTTATAAATAGGTATATAAATTGGGGGGGGGGGGGTTTCTTTTTTTCAATGGTAAATAATGGTAAAACAAATTTATGCTCAAGTTGATTGTAACTAACCTATCAGGATATTATATGTTATGAAAAGTCACGAACAAAAGACAAATTTTAAACTTACGTAAATACGTTATATAAATGGAGAGTTAAGCTTCAAGCTTTTAGTAAAGTAACAATGAAGATAATACTTAAATGAAAAATTCACTAGAGTCAGTTTATCCATTATTTTTATCCATTATTGTTATGAGAGGATATATGGTACATACCTTTTTATATACTGTATTAGTAGGACTCTATCTAAAACCATTCAAAGTTTATCGAATGGATAAGATATAAATGGTGTATAATAACTAAAATAAGCCCTTGATTTATAGGATTACAAAAAACAAAAAAATAAAAAAATAAAAAAATTGAACTCTTCTCCATCTTCTTCGTTGGGATTTCACCGGAGGTTCGTGCATGTCGAGGGGCGAAGGGGCTGTTGCCGAGGGAGTTGGAGGGGTAGGTTTTGTTGAGGTTCATGTAGATCTGGCACGTGAGTCATCACGTCGCTAGGTCTAGGCAGGTTGGGGGGGCGGGGTAAGGGGTAGGGTTGGGTCGCACGGATATGGCATCGGGGTATCCCGTCACCGGGTCTGGGCACAGCAAGAGGGGTGGCGGTAGGGGGTCTGGGCCGCGTGGATCTAGAACTAGGTGTTGGTTGGGTTTCGCCGGAGGTCGGGAGTGGGGGGTGGTTTCATAGGTTGGGGGCCAGCGGGGGAAGAGGGGAGTGATGAAACGTTGGGTTTTCTTTTTTAATTTTTTTTTTTGTTTTTGAATTTTTTTAGGCTATAATACTATGAGTTAAAGTGCATCACAATCATCATACATAAATAATATCTCAACTGTTGAAATTCATGGAACGGTTTATAAAATGAACTCTACTAGTAAGGTTTCTAAATAAGACTACCATATCCTTATTTTTATGTATTAGGTCTTATTTATGTGTATTAGGTGTCGCGCCCCTCAAGCTACGTAGGGCCGTGACCTCGTACTTACTTAACTTAAAAACTGAGAATTTCAGAGTAAAATTTTTTTTCTTTTAACTTTCTTTTAAACTTAACTTATCTTTATACATATATATGTACTCATTCGAGTACCAAGCTTTCACACTTCATTTGAAAGCTATCATATTCAAACCATGGACCAAACCCGACCTAGTGCGGGTCGGTATGACATGAGGCAACTTGTTGCCATCATACTTAAAACTTTTTCCTTACCCTTACTATCACTATATTATAACATAACATAAACACATTTTACAACCATATTTTTCAAAACCCGTGACGGTGCCCATCCCACATTTCACAGTTGCAGTGCCAGCCTTCCACAAACTTGCATCAAGTATTGCCTGTAGGTTGCTTACCTACAGCATGAACGTAAGTAATGAGTTTATGCCCAGTAAGTATAATATTCAATCCGCAAAACATTTTATCAAAATAATGCATGAACCAATTATGCTTCCTTATGTTGATTTGATTTCTGGGCCCTTTACATAACATGGGTGCACGTACCGTGGCATGTAACCATGGAGTGATTGGGGCGGCCAGTCCAATCCAACTCAACCATGGACCACACTGTTTAATATGGAGCAGTTGGGGCAGCCAATCCAATCCAACTCAAACCATGGACCATACCGTTTATATCTGCCTTCGTGGCATGTTGGTACGACACAATAACATTAACTTGTCTTATCTCATGACTTAAAACATGTTCTTATCATGTGGTTTAATATTAGTGCACATGTCTCATGACGTCACTATATCAAAGCATATAACATACCATAACATCAACCATAACATAAAACATCATAACATACAACATCCGTAAATCATATAAATCTATTCATGATTTCTTGAAAAACATGTCATGTAATAAAAACGTTTTGTCCATACTGTAGGCGGAGTTGTACTTACCTGTTATGTTACGTCCTGAGTTTGTTGCTCCTATTAGTCACAACAACAGGTTAACTTCCTGTTTTCAAAAAGAACGTAAGGTAAGGATCGTCCTACTTTATCATAAATCATAATCATTAAATGTTGGTATCCTAACAACATTTATGAGTAACCTTAGTTATATGTCCCCACATCCTCTTATAATAACTCGCTCGGTTACTTGCCGTAACCCTAGGGCTCAGTTACTTATAAAGCACTACCCCATTAGGTTACCATTGGTAACCATAGGGTAAGGCTCAACCCAATAACTTAGGTATCCTAACCAGTTACTATCAGTCATCTTGTTAATGATTTTCCTTAAAAAAATCGTATTTTTATAAAACCGTAACTTTTGAGCAAAAACAGTTAAAAATTGTCAAACTCTGAGAACGATCGTTGAAAACAGTTCTTAATTTCAGTATCGGTCATGTGCAGGGATTTCCTACTTTTGCACCGTTTTCTGAAAATCCTATGCGGGAATTTCCCGTTTCCTGCACAGTTTTTAAGATCTACTTTTAACTTAATAATTTGTTAAGAATCTGAAAAACTTTCTTCATGAAAGTTGTAGACCTCAAATAACACTACAACTTCTCAAAACCTAATTCTGCCTTTAGTTTGTTCATATCCCTGGTTGAAAATGGTTGGTCGTGCATAGGTTCTGGGCAGACCAGGGCTCATGGTTTTCATAAAAACGGAAGCCTTTGGAGCTTATTTTTCAAAATCTGTCCATGTTGCCTCATAGAATTTTCAATTATCTACAACTTTGTAGTTTTGAGTTTTCCAATATTCGGTCTCTAAGGGTCTCAAAATCATGTTTCCAGAAAATTGTCCAATTTTGACCTGAAACTGGTAGTTTCCATTTAAGTTGGTCCTCACGTAAAATTACACACACATTACCTCAAACGGTTAAAACCGTGAGCCAATATCAAGTATGCAGTACGTTACGTAATGTTTTCATCACCTTGCATTCATATTTCCTCCATATAATCTTCATATAAACCCAAATGGTAATCTATACCAAAATTAGGGTTTTTAGGATTTTCTTGAACCCTACTTGCAACATACATCATTTTTCTCATTTTCATTCATCCAACATAACATACTTCTTCTTGAACATATGGGGACATATAACAAACACCTAATAGGCATACATACATACCATAATTTCTCTTAAGCATATTATCAAAAACAGGCATCAAATAATAATGCAAGACCAATAAACCCTAATCAAGCACCTATCAAGCACTCTAAGCTTTTGCATGAAAATAAAGGGTGAGCTTATGCTCTTACATAACCCAACTTGAAATACACTTAAACCTTGAATCAAACTTAATTAAAGAACTAGAGGGTAGAGAGGTTTACCTCAAGATCCAAAAGAGTGCATCTACCCTTGGTTGAGGAATTTTTCTTCTCCCTCCAACCCTTACCAAAAACCGTCCTCTCTACCTCTCACTTTTCTTTCTTTCTTTCTTTCGTTCTTGGCTTGGCTCCGAAAGGGCTAAAGAAGCAGAGAATAAGCTGCCAATATTGAGTTTCACTAAAAGCTTACAAATGAACTCACCTTCACCTATTTATAGGTGAAACTATTTTTCTTCAAGAATTGCATGATGGTCTTCAAGAGCAAAGTTTTTGCTCACAGACTCTATGTGGTGGCCGGCCATATAGGGCCATGTGGAAGATCTTGCTTGTTCAAGCTCAACACTTAGCCAAGTAGACAAAGCTAAAGTGCATACTCAATAAAGCTAGAAGCATGATGTGTCGAGCTCTCAAAAATAGAGTAACTTTTATTTCTAAATTGCATATTGATCCTTAAGAGCAAAATTCTTGCTCATAGAACCAATGTGGTGGCCGACCATATAGGGCCACGTGGAAGGCCTTACTTGTTCATGCTCAACACTTAGCCAAGTAAGTAAGGCTAGTTGCTTACTCACCAAGCCTACAAGCATGACATGTCATCTTCACAATTTTTCTTATTTGTCATGCTTAAAGAATAAAGTAATTTCATTTCTAAAATTGCACCTTGGTCCTCAAGAGCAACATATTTGCTCATAGATGCATGAGGTGGCCGGCCATAGGGTGTCATGTGGAGGTACATGCTTGTTGAAGCACAACACTTAGTCAAACAAGCAAGGCTAGTGTGCTTAGTTACCAAACCTAGAAGCATGAGATGTCAAATTCTCCTTGACTTTGCATATTTGCCTTTAAAACAATTACTTTCCCTTCCTTATCCTTAGGATGGCCGCCCATATAGCCTTCTTGGAGACTAAGAAAAGTCTTTCAACTTAATCTCTAATTTAACTACTTGTTCCCCAAGAGCAATTACTTGTTCACTAAGCCAATTGCTTGTTCACGAAACAAATTGCTTGTTCCTCAAGTCACTAAGGCAACCGGCCATTATTGGCTTGAGATGCAAAGAAACCATACAAACCCATCCCTAACTTATCTTCCTTGCTTAGCAAGTAATGTAACCAAGTTTGTAACCAACCATTAGCCTAGTTAGAGGCTTGGTTAGGAAAGTTCCTAATTCCCATGGTTCAAAAATTACATACTTAACCATCATTACTTACTTTTCTTAAAATTACACTTTGACCCCTAAGGACAAAATATTTACACTTTAGTCCCTGAAGGTAGCCGGCTATGGTGGAGCCACTTGGCTTCCAATTCTTGCTTAGTCATCCTCTTAATACTTTCTTAATTTTCTAAAAATCTATACGTATTTACTTTTCTTAAAATTACGTATTGGCCCCTTAAGACAAAATATTTACACTTTAGTCCCTGAAGGTGGCCTGCTATGGTGGAGCCACCTATTTCCAATTCATGCATAATTATCCACTTAATTCCTAAAATCGCTTAATATAAATATGTAGTCCATTTTCTTACGAACTCAGATAATATTAATACTGTTTTTCGCTAAAAATAGTACGATAAGATATTATTATACTTTTGTTTGTTGTTTGAGATAAATCAAAAAGTCATAAACAAAACTCACACTAGGTTGGTATATGATTGTTTTCGTTTATCCTTGTTTCAAAATGTCCATGTTTTGTTGAGGAAATGTAATGGTATAAAATCTTTCATTCAATATAGGCACTACTGAAGGATACTGAAAAAGGGAAGCATTGGGCATATGGAGGAGAATTCGGAGATATTCCTAATGATTTGAACTTCTGTCTGAACGGCCTTACTTGGCCGGACCGAACTCCTCATCCTGCACTGCATGGTAGTTTTGTAAGCTGTTATGCAGATTAAGCACTACATAATTGATGAGCTGTCATAGAATTCATCTCTTTATTGTTTTCAGAAGTCAAGTATCTGTATCAACCAATCAAGATTTCATTCCTGGAAGACGCCCTGAAGGTACTTCTAACATGTTTTTTCAGTTTTTGCTTCTTGTTTGTGAATAATTGTTTCCTTAATTTGACTTTGCAGATAACAAACACTCAGTTTTATGAAACAACAAACGGATTGGAGTTCAGTTGGGCTGCTCACGGGGATGGAGTTAAACTTGGATCTGGAATTTTATCTGTTCCTGTGATTGAACCCCAGAATAGTTACGGTATCGAATGGAAGTCATGTCCATGGTATACTCTATTGTCCTCATTGTCAGCAGAGGAGATTTTCATAACAACTACTGCCAAGCTTTTGCATTCCACACTCTGGGTTGAAGCTGGTCATGTCGTCTCATCTACACAAGTCCAGTTACCTATTAAAGGAAACCTTGCTCCTCATGTAGCTTCCTGTTCCCAATTACCAACACCGATGTATACGTTAACCATAAATTTTACAAATGTTTTTGTATCAATAACTGTTTTTAATCGGCTTTGTGTTTCAGGAGATCAAGACCAAAGATGGAACCCTTGCTACTGAAACTCTTGGGGATGTGATCAAAATAAGCAAGGAGAATGCGTGGGAGCTAATATTGAATTTTCGAAGCGGAATAATTGAAAGCTGGAAGGTACTGTGTTTTTCCTTTTCTAGATGTAGGTCTTCATATGCTTTCATGTATATCAAATTTAAGGCAGTACTGTGTTTTTCCTTTTCTAGATGTAGGTCTTCAGATGTTTTCATGTGTATCAAATTTAAGGCAGTTATTACATACTGTGACAGGTAGTCTCACATATATCAACTTTGATTGAAAAATTAAAAATCTCTGAAAAGTCATTTCTCCCCTTTTTGCAGAATCATTGAGTTGTGGGGCAAATCTTTCATTATATTTGTCAAATACCTGGCATGCATCAATGCATTCATGCGTGTTGCTTTCTTTTAACGGATTCAGCTTCTGTGTGCCCTTATTATGTCCCGTTGATGTCCTCCAATTTTATCATGACACGTCAATGAAAAATCTCTTTTTACCTACACTGTCATCCACGTTAATTAAAAGATCTTATTACTTAGATAAGTGTCATAATATTATTAGAGGGACATTGAAGGAAACATATGAGGTGAATCCTCTGTTAACATGGAATATGCTTGGAGTTACACATCAAGATATTTAATATTGGCTAGAATTTTATTTTTATTATTTATTTATAAATTTTTATTTCTGGTTTCAGTAATGGCTTACTGTTTATGGGCTTTCCTAGGGTTGAGCTATACTGTAAAAGTAATTTCCTCTTCACGGGGTCTATATTTGAATCATGCGTTTTTTTATTTTTTATTTTTTATTTTTAAAGAAAATTTCTTTCCATTGATAGATTGCTCAATTACAGAGGAACGGAGAAAACAACAAAAGACAAAGACACCGGAATATTCTATTATTAAAATCAACCATTAAAAGTAAAGAACTTTGTAAGGATGATTTATCATGTAAATTGAGAGTACTTAATTGCTCATTATAGTTACTGATATCCTATCTGTTCAGTCTGTTTTTCTAGTGTACTTATCGAGTATATTTGTTGAACTCGAGACTGTATGATATAACAAAAATGGTGATTCTCAAGACATGTTAAAAAATGATTAGGTTGAAGTAGTTCTTGTGATGAACAAAGGTATAGTTCCATGCTTTTGGCGAGCACCGACGGATAATGACAAAGGAGGTGCAAACAGTTACCTCTCATTGTGGAAGGCTTCTGAACTCGATAGCCTTCATTACATCACCGAAAGCTGTTCTGTTCAGAACGTGACTGACCATCTTGTGCAGATAGTCATTGTTTTCCTTGGTGTTTCAAAGGGTGGGGAGGGCGAAAAAGTTTTAGTCAAAGTGGAGGTGGTTCAAACAATAAACAGCTCCGGGGATGTCATTGTGAGTTGCAATGTAACACCACAACTGGATCTTCCACCTTTGCCTCGGGTGGGTGTTGTGTTCCATTTGGAAAAATCAGTTGACCAGATAAAATGGTATGGAAGAGGGCCATTTGAATGCTATCCAGACAGAAAAGCTGCCGCCCATGTCGACATCTATGAGAAGAACATCGATGATATGCATGTTCCCTATATTGTTCCCAGCGAATGTTCTGGGAGAGCCGATGTTAGATGGGTGACCTTTCAAAACAAAAATGGTTTTGGAATCTATGCTTCAATCTATGGCAGCTCTCCGCCTATGCAAATGAGTGCAAGTTACTACCACACAGCAGAGCTTGACCGGGCAACACACAACGAAGATCTCATCAAAGGGGACAACATTGAGGTAATTTCTTCTCTTTCTTTCAAAATATAAATTCCATGATTGTTTTCACTGCTGCCCCTGAACTTCTTGGTCATTGCAAAATTAATTTTTGGCAACTAGCCTCTTGAATTTTATAATCTGTTGCAAAGACTGCAATCTATGACAGGGCCTTTTTTTTTTTTTTTTTAAACGGAAATTGACATCTTGCACATTGGTCGTTAATCATGTCATAGTCAGTTATATCTACTCCCCCCCCCCCCCGGGCACATTCTTTAACTCGGGTTTAATTATCAGAAAAGAAATGGCACGTTGCCAATAAAGGAGAATTTCAGGCCGGCAAGGGGGTGAAAAAGTACAATTTTTTTTCATTACCTATCTTGAAAATATATGTCGTCGTCACAGGTTCATCTTGACCACAAGCACATGGGGTTGGGTGGAGATGATAGCTGGTCCCCTTGTGTCCACAACAAGTATCTGATTCCCGCCGTTCCATATTCATTCTCCATGAGGTTTCGTCCTATAACTCCAGCCACCTCTGGCCAGGAAATTTACAAATCCCAGCTTCAGTATTAGCATGCTCATGCATTCGATAATTGGTGCTGTTGAAATGTAGAATGGTGATGTCTTTGAACCTTGTGATCATTCACTATTTATTTACAGAGATCAACTCCGGTTGATGCTTCCTTTTTATTCCGATAAATTGTGTTCGAGAAAAAGTGTTTCTTGTTCCTTGCACATCCATGCTTTGTCCATGTCATATTCATGCCAAAAGTATGACTAGTGACTTTAATATAAACGGCACGAACACGCCACATAATATCCAACGCGTGCGATATAAGCACATGCCACATAATATCCAACGCGTGCGACATAAGCACGACATGACATGATATTGGCACACCACTGAAAGAAAAATGAGCTTATCTGTTAGTGAGCATGACGTCCAAAGTCGAGATTACCTTGCCTTAAAAACATAGTAGGAGCTTTTTACCGGAGGAACCATTAGTACATACATGTGTGTGTATGTATATATATTATATTACTTTTTCAAAACATAATAGGAGTTTTTCACTGTAGTGTATCTCTATTTTTTTTTTTTTTTTTTTGTGTGTGTGTTGTGGGGGAGGAAATAGTGTATCTCTATTGATCATGTCTTAAAAAATAAAAATAAAAATGATGATTCAAATCAAAGTTTGTCAATAGGGTATTTATTACATTTCTTGTCGTAGAATACTCGTGTTATTACGAAGAAGGAAAATACTCTTTGAAGGGAATACTACTAAATGATTGGGTTTTTGGGTAGAAAAATGGCTTAGATTTTAATTGAAATTCCCAAAATAATCCCACCTTATCCTCATCTTAGCGGATCTTTGTTGTCTCTTTGTTCGGCACATGGTTTTGAATCTAAATAAGATTCCAATTCAACTTAAATTTTTTACTATTTCAGAATCCAAACCTTTCATTCATTTTTTTTTTCCTATCTTCCAGACACCAATCCAAAGAGATTAACATTTTAAAATCCAATGTTTTTGAAAATCAGCATTTCAAAACTAATTGAGGAGTCCTAGCTGCACTCACTTATGCGACTCTTTTAGACTCCCTTTAATTCCAAGAGTGCCTTGTGTCACACTTTTTTTTTTTTTTTTTTTTTTTTTTTTTTGTCTTTGGAAAAAGTAAGGAGAAGTTAAAAAACACACATCCTTTCACATGCTTATCACAAATCTTACATATCTTTTTTCTTTTTTTTTAAACTATCTAAAAAAAAAAAAATACTATGGTTTCTTCTCCAATTTGACAAAGCAAACCAAAAAATTAATAATAACAAAAACCTGCAATAATAAAAGATCCGAAGCTATTCCTTAAAAGGAAAAAAAAAAAAAAGGGTACGAAAAATTTCCTAATCAGACTATGTCACTTTTCCATCTTGATAATTAACCGAACATATTAAGTTAAAAAGTACTATTCTTTCATTACATTTTTTTTAGAACATTAGTACATGTTTATAGAACATCTCTACAAAAGAAAAAACACATCCGTTTGTGGGGATTTTTTTTTTTTTGCCCCCTTCTTTTTCCTCTCTCTCCCTTCAGTATAGAGAAACCGTGAAATTATGCTTAACTGTACTTATATATATTATGGAGATTTAGCAAGGGAAAAAAAAATTTGTAAAGTGGAACATAAAATTATGTTAAAGAGTTAGTTGTTTCTAAGTGGCCCTTCATAATAAATAGTTTAAACAATGAGCTTCACAATAAAAGTTGTACATGGTTTTTTCCGAGAAAAGTAAGTGGGACACTTGTCACTTTTTAAAGGTTGGAGTGCCCTAAAGAGTGCATTAGCAAGCGTTTCTAGTATTCCTCAAATTATATATTAAACAATGACTAAATATGTGGATCAAACTCTATGAGATACACATTGCTCAAAATACAAATCAAACATAACAGACCACAAACCCACATCATTACACGATACAAAGAAAAAGTGCATCAAATCATAGACAAGCATTGGTTCTTTTCCTTTTTATTTCACCTTTTTATTGTCTTTTGATGCCTCGTACACTCTTTCTATATACCAATAACTTTAGTTAGCATAACCACCATATCTACTGATGCTTAGAAGAGAAGCAACTGCTAAACCCACGTGGGATGGTAGGCCTTGTTTGGTATTGATTTGGACATGCTGAAAATGAATCTCAGTCCTCAACCAGAATGACAAAAATGTTTTTGAAATAGTTCTTAAATATCATTTGTTTGCGCAAAGAAAAAAAAAAGAAATGAAAAGAAAAAATCGTTTTCATACTTGATCATGAAACAAGTAAATGAAATAAAATTATTTGCTCATTTTCATTTTCATTTTCTAAGGTTTATATACTCAATAAATATTTTTCTAAAACATATCTAACCACAACTTTACTTTTTTATTTTATTTTATTTTATTTTTAATTTAATTATTATTATTCAAAACCAATTTCTCTAGAAATCAATTTCAAAAAAAAAAAAAAAAAAAAAATCTCAATCCCATTCTCATTCTCATTTTTATTCATACTCAAAGCAAAACCATTTTCAAAAAGCTTGCAAACAGATGTGTTTTTCTCCCCGACTTTTCATCCCTGCAGCCATTCAAGGTAGCTGGAACTAAAGCTAGCTAGACATTTTGAAGGTTAAACCAGAACCCTTTAATTTCTCCTCACTTACCTTGCTTACACGTTCGACCATGGAAAGCCTAAGATGATTAACCCAATCGCCGACTTCTCCTTTCCGAAAATAACTTCTGTTCTCAAAGTTTGGCATGAAATTACCATTTTTGTTCACTTCTAAATTCTTCAAACTGCTCAAACTACATAGATCAGATATTTCATTGACAACTCCTCGGATTTCTTCGTCCTCAGAAAAAGGAAACCCTATGAACTCAGCAATCCGTTTCACTTGAAAAATAGTTTCCTCCTTCATGTCTTCATATTTCAAAAACAACACCTTTTCCGGCTTCTCCAAGCTCACCTTCCAATAAGCCAACACATGGTCCCAAAAGGGCCCGAACCCCTCCTCTCCGTTGCAAAACTTGTCGACATATTCCTCCATGTTTGTCCACACTGAGCGAGCACGGTCGGGACGATCCTGAGTCCCAAAATGCCACGAGGAGACGATAACGTCAAGAGGGTTTCGACAAATGTACATGATTCGACATTTTGAGTCCTTGACCGACTCGGGCAAGGATGAGTAGGGAATGTGGGTGGAAAATAGCCGCGGAGATGGAATGCCGCTTAGATCAGGAACCTTGACAGCACTGCAAGAAAACCCAAATTAAAAAAAAAAAAAAAAAAAAAAGACGTCGTCAATGCAATTGTGTAATGAAAATCTACATAACTCCATGACTAGCTGAAAGTATTACTCAGAAAATTCTTCGTAACTATGACCTATTTTTCTGTAGTACATCGGCAAAGAGTGTGAACTCGATGAAGGGTACGAGTTGATGCGGATTGGAAGCGAGCAAAGGAGTGTTGGAGGGTGTGTAACGGGTGCGGTTGACGATGGAAAACACAAGTGCTTTGAGCCAAGTGGTGCCGGATTTAGGCTTGGAGGCTACAATGATGTCGTCGTCGCGGGCTCGGAATTGCGTTTGGAAGGAGATCACGTTGGGAACAATTCTGGAAGGATACCAAAATCCTTGGTACAAAGAAAGGGCTGAAGAACCTAAAAATCCTTTGGTTTTGGGTAGTTGGGAAAGATCGATTACTTGTTGCTGATCAGACTCAGTGTCCTTGCTCGTTGCTGCTACCGAGGACTGAATGGGATTCATCATGATCATGTTTCAGGGCATTGCTGCTATATACATAAATATATATATATATATATATATGTATGCAAAGATGTGTCGCAAATAATATATATAACGTTACAAAAATATTATACATGTAGGGTGCTAGATAATAGTTCTTCTTTATAGATAGCTGTAACTTTTTTATAATACGTTATACCAATTAAGTGATTCTAATGTAACATTTTTTAACTTAAATCATATTACAAGATTTTAAATAGGAAGTTATATATAAATCAACTAGTTATAAAAGTTTTGAAAACAGAAAATTATAAGTGTCGGATGATATCCGATATCAGATACATGACCTTTTCATATATATATATATGTACACACATATATTATATAATGAAGAAAGTGTTATCCGCTTGGTGAAATTATGCACTGGCATTGTAGCTTTTGTATGGTGTGAGCTTGAGTAGATTTCATTCACCGGGGCCATTGGCGAATTTCAATAAAGATGCCGAACAAGAGGATATAATAATGCTGTTGTGAAGCCCACTTGCGATATGTGATGATGCCTACAAATATATATACATATATATATAAATATATATTTATATCTATAAAACCAGCTTCCCGTTACGAAAATTTTGAAAACAATACATTATATCTTTTAAGATTAATTGTCAGATTTTATTGACATTAGTTTTCCTCTCTTTATTTAATAAAGAAATGTAATAATCAATCAGGATGGTAAGACGCTTATTCTCTCGACTACAGGTTTTGGGTTCAAGTCGTCCCTATCGGGCGGGGGACTTTCTTTCCCTTAAACTTATTTAGGTATGCCATCCTCTACCCCTATAAAAAAAAAAAAAAAAAAAGGAAAATATCTCAAAGAATAGAAAAACTTAAAACAAAAGAAATATTAATACCTGTAACAGCCTAGTAGGATGTTATCATTATGTCAACTAAGGTTGTTGATAATAACTGAGAACTGATTATAACCGAGCGGCACTGACTGAAACGGTAGGAGGGCAGCTGCCAATGCCATCTGTCGGTGAACCAAATCGTCCAACACCGCTTGGTCGGCCGACGGTTCTCATATTTTTCCTTTCGGCCTTCCCTACTATCGTGGACGTTCACGGTATGAACTCATTGCCTTTGATGTTCCAAGAGCCAGGGGAAGGAGATGAAGTCATAAAAAGCTAAATGCCCATAAGCCCAAGCCTTCAAAACTCCCGTAGGCTTTTTTATATATATACTAGTTTGAAACACTGGACATGTTTAAGAAAATTTATTTAAATAAGAAAAAATATATAAGTAAAATTAGGCAAAAAAATCAACAAAGTACTTGAAAATTCAAAGGAAAAAAAAAAAAGAAAAAGAAAGGCATGAAAAAAATACCCCAAAAAAAAAAAGATTAAAATGTTAAAAATATACCAATACAAAAAAAGGATTAAAATGAAAAAATAAAAATATTGGGCCAAAAGAAAAAAAAAAGAGGAAAACTGAAGGACCAAAAAAATAAAAAAGTTTTTCACCAAAAAAAAAATCAACAAAGTACGTGAAAAAAAAGATGAGGCATGAAAAAAAAGACCAAAAAGATAAAATGACTAAAATATAAAAAGTATATCAATAAAAAAAAATGAATAAAATGAAAAAATAAAAAAATAAAAAAATTGGGCTGAAAGAAAGAAAAAAGAAAATAGAAGGACCAAAAAAATTAAAAAATTCTTATATATGTATAGATTTTTATATTTATATAATCATTTTGTTTTTGAGAGAGAGAAGTAAATAATTGTTTTCATAAATAACTGAAATAAATAACAAGTTATTTTTGAAACATTTAAAATAAATAGTAAAAAATAGCAATTTTACCTGTAAATGATTTATTTAGGTACTGTAAATATGACCTATAAAATTTATTATTTACCTAATAAATTTACTATATACTTTAAATATTTTAAAATCCTACTATATACTTTAATTATTTTCTTAAAAATACTATTCACTATGATTTCTCCTTTTTACTTTAATTATTTTCTTAAAAATACTATTCACTCGTTTTTAATTCTCTCTTTTTGGTTGTCCAGGGCCCCATGGCCCGATGGTCTCAAGTGTCTGATTTAGGTCCCTGTTGTTGTGAAAGGATATGGATTCAAAACCCACCTCTTATGCTTCTTTATTTATTTATTTATTTCTTTTATTTTTACTTATTTATTTTTAATGTTTTCCTTTTTCCGTTGGTTTTTCATTTTTCTTTTAATAAAAAACTTCTTTAATTCTTTACTTCTTTTGGTCCCCACCCCCCCGCCCTCCTTTTGGTGTTCTTGATTCTTATTTTCTACTTTTCTATTTCTGCATAAATTCATCAGATTTTTTTCCCAATACGTTCCTTCATAACTGTATTTCCCATTTTCCTTAAAAAAAAAAAAAGTGTTTTCCTTAAATTCATATATAAAATATGTATTTGAAAAACTTTCTTTTATGCAACTTTCAATAATTAAAAATAATAACTATAATGAAATTTAAAATAATTTCCATTGAATTTTGCGAGATTGTTCCTATATATTCAACTTTTTTCTTCTTGCACAAAAATTTTTTTTCGGAAATGTTGAAATTAAAGTAGCATCATTAATTATAAAATTGCAATATCTCGTTATATTAGTAAAAATTATCAAATTACAATATTAATTATCATATTATATATACATACATGCAAAGCTAATATCTCTATCAATCAATGTACCCTAACAATATTAAAAGAGTGCGTTGTGAGATGTCCTACTCATTCGAAGTCGTAAAAAAGTGCCCATAAGTTTAATTGAACACTTTATTATATGTATTGTATTATGTTTTATTATTGCAACTTTTCATTAAAGGGAGTCTATTTAATGAAAGATCACAATCTATTCATCTTTCGGTTGTAACTGTTTAAGGCAACTCTACTTATGAAAGGTTTTAATAACTTACAATCTATTCATCTTTCGGTTTATAATTGTATGTTTAAGGCAAATTAAATACTCTAATATATGTATCGTATCATATTTTATTATTATAACTTCTCACTAAAAGGTGTTTACTTTATGAAAGGTTTTAATCATTCATAATATATTCATCTTACAGTTGCAACCATTAAAGATAACTCTATTTTATGAAAGGTGTTAATCATTCACAATTTTTTTATTTTTCGGTTGCAACTGTTCAAGACAATTCTAATTTACGAAAGGTTTTAATCATTCAAAATCTAACAATACTAAAAGAGTGAGTTTGGGTTGTAGCGTTAATCTTTTAGGTCATCTAAAACATTATCAGTAAGTGGTCGTTTTTTACTCATTTGCATGTGCCATTTGAAAATTTTGTTGGTCACCTCTTCGTGCTCTTTTAAATAAAAGTTATTGTTTTTCACTCTTGCAAGTGCCGTTTGACAACTTTCAAATAGATGTTGTTTTTTACTCTTGCAAGTATCGTTTGATAAATTTGTTGGTCAAAACCTCTTCATACTCTTTCAAAAAGTATGTTTGCAAACACGCGCCAGTTACTTTTTCTTTCTTTTTTTTTTTTTTTTTTAAACTCTTGCAACTATCGTTTGACAGATTTGTTGGTCAAAACCTCATCATGCTCTTTCAAAAAGTATGTTTGCAAACACGCACCAGTTTCCTCTTCTTCTAAAATTTCTTAATCTAATCTCTTCTTCTTTCTTCCTTTTTAATCTCAAAATCTGCCTTGTTCTAAAATTTCTTTATCTAATCTCAAAATCTAGGTCTTTAGATTGGAAGTTAATCTCTTCCCCAAATTTCCTTCATATGTTTATTTATTTATTTTATTTTAAAGTTGCTTGTTTTCGTTAATCGTTCACTGATTTCTTCATTTCATCAGATTGTCCCACCCTCCCATTGCAGCCGCACGGTCTACGTAGTCTCTCATAAGGTCCATGCCTACAACTGAGGTGCTTGGTGGGACAGCCGCATTTGGTATTTTTCTTTTGTTTGTTTGTTTGTTTTTTTTTTTTTTTTTTTCGCCTGTTTATTTTTAATTTTTTTTGCTGCTCTTTTCCTTTTTTTTTTTTTTTTTTTTCCTTCATCGGTTTTTTTTTTTTTTATCCCTCCTTTCAAACATTGTATTGAATCAAGTTCTCTCATTTTTTAATTTTCGTTTTTTTTTCCTCCCTATATTGCAATCCTTTAAACGACATATTAACTAAAAATACATCAAAATTGATTTTAAAAAAAACACCAAACAACATGAACTAACCAAAAAAAAAAAAAAAAACATTTCAAATAGTTTCAAAATTAACATGAGAAAAAAAATTGAAACAGGTAAAAATTAATTCAGTACGTACCATCTACCTTTTCTTCTTCTTCTTCTTCTTCTTCTTCTTCTTCTTTTTTTAACGAAAAAATAGTTTAAATGACAATAACTATTCAATTAAAAGATCTATTGTACTATATCATGTATTATTATTACAACTTCTCCTTAAAAATGGTGTCTATTTTATGAAAGATTTTAATCATTTACAACCTATTCATATTTAAATTGCAATTGTTCAAGACAACTCTTGATATTTAAACAACATTTATAAATGTGTTCGTGTGTTGTTCAGTTTTTAATTCAAAACAATTGCGGAAAATCATATTTTTTCCTCATGAAATTATAATGTTTGTAACCAATTAGTTTTCACCAGACAATCTCTCTCTTAAATAATTGGTACACATTGATTGCTTACTATATCCTAACAATACTAAAAAAGCAAGTTCACCTTATACTGTTCATTTCTAGGTCGTCTAAAATGTTTTATATTGTTATCATATTTAAACTTTCTATTCTCTATGTTGTCATTTTCTAATCTATATTTCCTTTGCAATTTGTGTATATTATTTTTCATTCCGAGGTTTGTTACCAAAAAAAAAAAAAAAAACTCCTTTTTGAGACTTTCGAGAGTTTAAGTGATCATGATGCAAATTTACCTCTAAAACCCTTTCATTTTTATCTCTCTCTCTTTTTCATTTTTTTTTTACACTCTGCACGTATCAGCAAATTATTATTATATATTCCTAAAGGGGCTCATATAAGCCTCTTCCAAACACCGCTCGTGTAATTTTCCTCTTTTTAGTTTAGTTTTTTTTTTTTTTTTTTTTTTGTCAATAATGGTTTCTCTTTTTCTATTTTCCAATATCATGTCCCCCCCCTCTCTGTTATTTTTTTCCTCTCCAAGCACGTATCTGCACATCCTAACCATACCAAAAAGAGCGAATTGTGGGATGTACTACTCATCCTAAATTGTCCAAAATGATTTTTTTTTCACGGTCTAATTATCCGTTTGAAACAATGGTTGGAGCTAGAGTTTTCTAGGTTGAAATTGAAACGTGTGTTGTTGAAGCGTGAATTGGAAATGAATCGTGACATTGGGAATAATGTAAAATTTTGAAATGTATTGGGAAAAAAATATACACAAGAATCATCATATTTTGACTTGAAATAAGAAAGCTGTAGACTTTTGAAGTTTGAAGTTCAAACTTAAGAGAGAGAAAGTGAGATGTAGATTTGGGAGTTTTGGAGTTGAATAGGCAAAATTTCGGTTGGAACTTCTGTTCCATACGGGCCCTAATTCTTTCTTTCTAGACTGTTAGACAAAGTGGTTGACTGGTCTAAGGCACAATTTCAAATTATCTTCTTGTGAGCAAGTGTGTGTTCAAGATTTTTCTTTTTCTTTTTTTATTTTTTATTTTTTGTATTTTGTCTGTTGTCTTTTTTTCCTTTCTTTAAAACAACATATTGCAAACACCACAATGTTTTTTCTTTTCTTTTTTTTTTTTTTAGAAAAACAATTTAAATGGTTGCAAGTATTCAATTAAATGCTTCATTATATGTACAATAATATTTTTTATTATTACAACTTCTCACTAAAATGAGTGTATTTTATGAAAGATTTCAATCATTCATAATCTATTTATCTTTTTATTGCAACTGTTCAAGGTAACTCTATTTTATGAAAGGTTTTAATTGAATACAATATATTCATTTCTCGGTTGTAACTGTTCAAGACAACTATTTAATATTTAAATAACACGTATAAGTGTGTTCATGTTTGTTTAGTTTTCAGTCATTTAGAACAATTGTCAGGAATCATATTTTTGCTTGTGAAATTCATATGTTTATAAGTAATTAGACTTCTCCGTGTAATCCCTTAATTAAGTAATCGGTACGCATTAATCTCTCACTCTCTTTATATATATAAACACTTGTTTCTCTCTCTAAGACAAAAATACACCGAGGCAAACATTTTTGTTTGATATAATTCTCTCACGCACACAAGTATGAAGAAGACCTTAAAACATGTATGTATATCAAGAATTGGAGAAAATCGATATTTTCTTATTAAAAATGTGGTAGCTGTTGTTTCGCTCTTCCGCACCATTTTTTTTTTTTTTTTGGTGAATCCTGCGGCAAAATTATGATATGCATAGAACTGTTAGTTTTCAAAAAACTCACTATAAAAAATATTAGATATTAATTTTTTTAAAACTTTAGATCTGTACATATATACTAAATTAAAGACATTTGATAGTTTTTATTAATCTATATTAATTATCAAATCTGCAATATTAATTATTTTAATATGTACATAACACGTGTGTTGCACGTAAACAAACTAGTAATTACAAAAGGTAGCCCAAAAATAAAGTTCGATTTCCCTTTGGAGTTTTACGACGTTAATTTCTGCATTTAGAAGCATAAAGCTTTCTCAGTAACTCTCTATGAAAACAGTAAAACGTTCAACACCGAAAAAGACGTAGTCATTGAACCAATTGCGAACGTCTGTAAATTTTTAATAATATTCTCTACTTTTCTGCAATTTATTCTATTGTTTATCGTGAGAGATTCGAACGTAGTGATATTAAATCCAACTACGAATTTTCACCGTGAACAAGTTTGTTGTCGACAACATAATTTTTTTGAGGCCCACAAAATAGGGAGAAGTCCACAATTGGCCTTTGGATATATTTGGGGGCATATTGGGCAAAAAGATAACAGGTGAGAAGTTAGGATCACATGGGAATGCAAGTGTAACTGTTCTCATTGTGGAAAGTGAAATTAAGGATTTATATGTGTGAATATGTATATATAAGGTGTGGTTGTTATTCGATATCCTCTTCATCACGGTATTTGTAATTTTATTTTTTTGGTACGTCAAACCAATCAAATAATTTTGATAAAATATTTGGATAAATTTCATTAATAGCACCTCTGGAGAAAAATAATATTAAAATCAGCACCACTTTTTGTTCCTTTCAGTTCTAGCACTGCCACGTCAGATATGTGGGCCCCAGTAGCATTTAATGTGTGCAAATTTCCCCGTTTACCCTCATCTCCCTCGCATGCTCCAAAAAAATTTCCAAACCAGCATCTACAGTGTTTTAGAGAGAGAAAATGAAACCTAGAAAGAGAAAGGGTCGCCACCGGCCGGAACCTCTCGGAAACCGCCCGAAACCACTACGAAATCCCTCCATAAACCGCTCCGACGCCTGTGAACGTCGGAAAATCTTCAAAAACCGTTAGATGTCGAAAAACACGAAACTGACCTGCGAAAAACAGCACTGTTATGACCGGACAGTCACAACAATTATGATCGTTAAGTTATTCATGATACCTCGTGACAAAAGGAACGATCATAACCGTTCTGACCGAGTAGTCATAACAGTTATGACCGCAACACTATACCCTGAGTACACAAGAGCAACGGTCATAACCGTTCTTACCGAGTGGTCATAACGGTGATGACCGCAGCAACACTATACGTGGGTCGTCAAGAGCAGCGGTCATAACCGTTCTGACCGAGTGGTCATAACGGTTATGACCGCAGCTCTATACCTCGTGTAGAAGAGTAACGGTCATAACCGTTTTGACCGTCCGGTCATAACTGTTATGACTTTGTCCCTATACCGCCACGTCAGCTTGTGGGGCCCACCAGCTTTTAGGGAATGCCAAAGGTCAGGGTTACCCTCGTCTCCCACCATCCTGTCATACGATAATGACCCTTGCTATACGGAAAGAGGTCACAACTATTATGACCATCCGGTCATAACGGTAATGACCGTTACTCTAGCAAACGATGGGGAGGTAGAGAGGTCATAACTGTTATGACCACCATGTCATAACAGTTATGTAGTTAACTATTGGGCCAGAGTTCATGACTGTTATGACCTCTCGGGCATAACAGTTGTATTATTTAGGTCGGTCATATTTTAAGTCGAATAAATTGAATTTCATTTTATAGATTGATAATTGAGGAACCCAATAAGGTCATATATTAATCATGATCAATTTTTAATTTCATTATGACCTGATAATAATTTAATGACCGGTTATAGCAATCAAGGCATAAAAAATGTGCATAAATATTTATTTTATTTAATTGTATAATTTTATTATTTAATGTAATGTTATACCAATTAAGGCATATTTGGAACATGGACAGAAATTTTTTTTTTAATAACTTGAGTATTTAATGACAAGTTATAGCAATTAAGTCATATTTTACGGCATTACACGTTTGGGTTTTTTTATTATTTGATTATTTAATTTAATCCTTGAACAACCCTTTATCGATGCAATATTTTAAGATGCATCAATTTTTCATGAATATTTATAATCTGATAATTTAATGACGTGTTATAGCAATACTTTCATATTATATATATAAACCTTTCAAAGGAAGAAGTGTTCATTAAATCGACGAGTTTGACAAATGGAGATAGATAATTACTGTTATGAAGGGAGAACGGTCATAAATGTTATGACCGGGTAGTCATAACAATTGTGACCAATACTATAGTCGTATTCACGCCAGGGATAGAGAAAGGTCATAACTGTTATGACCATACGGTCAAAACAGCGATGACCGTCACGATGGGAGAGTGGTCACAACTGTTACGACCGGATGGTCATAACGATAATGACCGTTACTCTAGTTAGCGACTGGGAGAGAGGTCAAAACTGTTATAACCACCAGGTCATAACAATTCTGACAGTTCGTTTAGGGAGATAGGTCATAACAGTTATGACCATCAGGTCGTAACAGTTATGACCATTACTCTAGTTAACGATTGGGAGCTTTAAGCAGAAACTCTTTCTCTCACCATCACCAGATGAGTTAATCCATTCTACTGTCGAGATTCACAGCAGCCTCTGACACCCGTTCTCTGGCAAAGGTAACTTCAACATCACAGCTTTACCCTTATTTCTCTTGTTTTGTCAATTGTCCTAGCCGAGCAAAGTTCAGATTCTTAATTGAAATGGTTTGAGTTTTATTAAAAGTTTCTATGTCTGGAGAGTTGTTGAGCCCTTCACAACTAGAAAAAGAATATCAAGATTGGGTTCTTCAGATGCATATGCAGTATGACGAAGAGGTTGTCGATGGCAAGGAGCAACCAGTTATTGTTGGCAGCCGTGTGAATACCAAAGATAATGGAATGTTCGGCTATTAAAATGTCAACATTCCATTAACTTTGGTATTCACACGGCTGCCAACAATAACTGGTTGCTCTTCGCTCACGACAACCTGTTCGTCATACTGCATGTGCATCTGACGAACCCAGTCTTGATATTCTTTTCTAGTTGCGAAGGGCTCAACAACTATCTGGACATAGAAACTTTTAATAGAACTCAAACCATTTCAATTAAGAATCTGAACTGTGCTCGGCTAGGACAGTTGACAAAACAAGAGAAATGAAAGTAAAACTGTGATGTTGAAGTTACCTTTGCCAGAGAACGGCTGTCAGAGGCTGCTGTGAATGATTCGACAGTAAAATGAATTAACTCATAAGCGACGGTGGGAGAGACAGATTCCGTTTAAAACTCCCTATCGTTTTTCTAGATCAAATTTCATAACCGCTATGACAGCGTGTGGTCATAACGGTTATGCACCCTCTCCCTATACTAACGGTCATCTCTGTTATGACGTGGTGGTCATAACAGTTATGACCTCTCCCTCCCAATCGTAGTGTAGTATCGGTCAAAACTATTATTACCGGTTGGTAATAACTGTTATGACCTCTCTTCCTATCGTGACCTAGAGTGTCGGAGTAACGGTCATAACTGTTATGACATGGTGGTCATAACAGTTATTACCTCTCTTCCTGTTATTGACCTCTCTCACTATCGGAGTAACGGTCATAACTGTTATGACATGGTGGTCATAACTGTTATGACATGGTGGTCATAACAGTTATGACCTCTCTCCCTATCTATATACAGTAACGGTCCTTACTGTCAGGACCCGGATGGTCATAACTGTTATGACCGCTCTCTCTGCATAGTTGAGAGACCCGGTCATAACCGTTATGACCTGTTGGTCATTATAAAAATGACCATCCGAAAATTTCAAAATGAGTCATTTTCATTATGACCAACAAGTCCGAATTCATGACCATCTGAAAATCATAAAAAAATGACTAACTCTATATATTTTGCAAATATTTTCCTACAGATCATTTAGAAAGGTGGATTCTCATAAAAAAACACATATAAAAATGAAAACTTTTTTTTCCTACAGAGCATGGAAAGCTATTAAAAACGTAAACTTTATAAACATAAAAACACAAAAATCAACTTTTCCTTGGCCGATGGGCTTTTAGATGCCGAAGCCGATACTCGGACACACCTCCTTGCAGGATTTGTGTTTTTCTCTCACATTTTCGTCGCCTTCGACAAGGGGAGTTTTTTCTTTTCTTTTTTTTTTTTTTTTTTGAAGATTTCCGACGTTAACACACATGCAGGCAGTTTATCAACGGATCTTCGTGATGGTTTCGACCTGTTTCCGAGCGGTACCTGCTGGTTGCAACTCTCTCTCTCTCTAGATTCGGGCTTTCTCTCCATATGTTTAGATTTCTCTCTCTAAAACCATGTTGAAGGGTTATATCATAGGAAAGCGTAAGGGACAGTAACCCTGACCTTTGGCATTCCCTAAAAGCTGGTGGGCCCCACAAGCTGACGTGGCGGTATGGGGACGAAGTCATAACAGTTATGACCGGACGGTCAAAACGGTTATGACTGTTACTCTTCTACACGAGGTATAGAGCTACGGTCATAACTGTTATGACCACTCAGTCAGAACGGTTATGACCGCTGCTCTTGACGACCCACGTATAGTAGAGCTGCGGTCATAACCATTATGACCACTCGGTCAGAATGGTTATGACCGCTGCTCTTGACGACCCACGTATAGTGTTGCTGCGGTCATCACCGTTATGACCACTCGGTAAGAACGGTTATGACCGTTGCTCTTGTGTACTCAGGGTATAGTGTTGCGGTCATAACTGTTATGACTACTCGATCAGAACGGTTATGACCGTTCCTCTTGTCACGAGGTATCGTGAATAACTTAACGGTCATAATCGTTGTGACCGTCCGGTCATAACAGTGCTGTTTTTCGCAGGTCAGTTTCGTGTTTTTCGACATCTAACGGTTTTTGAAGATTTTCCGACGTTCACAGGCGTCGGAGCGGTTTATGGAGGGATTTCGTGGTGGTTTCGGGCGGTTTCCGAGAGGTTCCGGCCGGCGGCGACCCTTTCTCTTTCTAGGTTTCATTTTCTCTCTCTAAAACACTGTAGATGCTGATTTGGAAATTTTTTTGGAGCATGCGAGGGAGATGAGGGTAAACGGGGAAATTTGCACACATTAAATGCTACTGGGGCCCACATATCTGACGTGGCAGTGCTAGAACTGAAAGGAACAAAAAGTGGTGCTGATTTTAATATTATTTTCTCCAGAGGCGCTATTAATGAAATTTACCCTAAAATATTTTTCAACTAATACTATGGGACAAGATTTTAAATAAGATGTTATTATATGATAATGTTTTAAATAAAAAGTTAAATGTAAATTAATCAGTTATTATAAGTTTCTAAATAGAAAGTTATAAGTGCCGGACAATATCCGATACTGAATACAAAATTTTTCCTATATATATATATATATATATATATGTGACAATATGTTGTAATTGTCGGCACAAAAAGGAGAATGCAGCAATATTGACACACACATCATACATAAGTTGAAGTATATGGATCTTTGTGTGTTTCACGGCATATGTCGACGCTAAATGCCAACTACATTTTTCTATTCCGATGACATTGACTCTATTTGACTACCATTTCTGAACGCAAGCTTTGTTCACATCCAACAAGACATTCCACTTCCACTATCCATTTTCCACATTTTTTTTTTTTTTACTTTGAACGTTTTTCATATTTTGATAGAAAATTTATACCCCTTTAATTATGAAACTAATATGTGGATGTCTAAATACTAGACCTTAGTTTTAAAAATATTCATAATTTTATTTTATTACAAACATGTGATTTTATCTCCATATGGATGGAAAGCAAAATTACTATTAATAAAGATAAATTATAAAAATAAAGATCGCTATAAATCTCACAAAGGTTTGTAAATCATATCACACCCAAAATTCAGAAACAATATCACCCACAAGGATTTCATGTTTCATGAATTGAAAAAACAACAACAACAACAACTCACAGAGACCGTAAAGATATGATTATACCAAACCGAATAATCATAGTCATTTTAATCAATAGACTGTAATTGTAATAAAATTAGGATCATTATAAAGCTAATTAAAAAAGGTGAACATGTTAAACAATAAACTCAGAAACTAAAATGAATACATAAGGGGAACAAATAAATAGGATAAGTGTATTTTATTCGCTCCCTAAACGTAATTGTTGTCCCTTTGGTTGTTTAACTTTTAATTTGACAAAATGTCCTTGAACTTTTGAATTATGACAGTTTTAGTCCCTTATATTAAAATTCATGAAAGATTTTTTGAAATTTAATATATATAGTCATGTGTCAAAAATAATTATACTAAATGTAAAATATCCTCCTTATTCCTGTTAAAAACCCTTAAAAAGTAAAACACTTTTCTAAAAATAAAAATTTACACTTAAAGCAATAACATTTTAAAAATTTTAGTCAGGGAAAATTACTAGATTAGTCTCTAAACTTTTAAGTTTGTATAACTTTGATCCTGTTCTTTGTTTTATTTATTTATTATTATTTTTTTTCCATATCTAGAGTGACCTTAACCTCTTAACAATGTTACTACAGTAGTTCTTTTTTATTCTTATTTTTATTTTTTGTACATTAGCATCAATTTTTAATCAAATTACTTATAGCTTCCATCCAAAAATTAATGAAAAAACTATTATAGCAAGATTTTAATAGTTTAGGGTCATTCAACCTACGAAAATAAAGAACTAGACTAAAATTGCACAAACGTAAAAACTTAGTGACTAAACGAATAATTTACCTTTTAGTTATTATGTGATAGAATGCAATTATCTATTTTAAACTTCATAAATATTTCGTCAATTTTAACTATGCAATGTTCTTGATATTTTTATTCAAATTTCCTCGTAAATAATTATTTTTCCTAAATTTTGTAGGTAAAATTAGGTGAAAATGATAAAAATGACAATTTGGAGTTCTAATGCAGGTTAAAAGTGTTAAATCAATTCAAGAAAAATTCGACCAGAAGCCCACCATGTGCACAAATAAACACACATTCCCACGTGTGCATATGGGCATTCGGATAATCCCAAAATTTGCTCTAGGCATGAGTTCGCTCCACGCTTGCCTCAGAGGACGTCTTTGACCACATCCTTGCCAATGATCAGACCTGTGACGGATTGTATGCGCTGCGTCCCACAGACTGTCTGTGCACCAGCGTGCCTTACCCAGCCATTGCACGACACGCATCCTCTAATCCTGA
Organism: Ficus microcarpa; assembly: GCA_025413485.1. NCBI lineage: Eukaryota > Viridiplantae > Streptophyta > Magnoliopsida > Rosales > Moraceae > Ficus > Ficus microcarpa. The sequence continues at coordinate 11,295 of JAINRI010000190.1, read as the reverse complement.
CCTTTGCCCAAAGTCGTCCCAAAGTCGTCCAGAACGACTTTCTTAAAACTCTCATGGAACAAGAGACATGTTCTTGGCCAAAACGAACATAACAATAAGAACTAAATTGTGTCACGAAATATTCATGTGTTGCACATGTCATCGATTATATAAATAACAGAACAATTGAAGCACATTATATCTACTGATCAACTAGCTAGTAATGTAAATGTACTCTCATAAGGGAAGTTTAAAAGGTAGCACTTATCTTATGTAGATTCTGACTATTGAACTCTATTATTACTAATTCTTTTTGAATTTCGAACAATGAATTCGAACTCTATTCCTTATGGTGAAGTTAGATGTAAAATTACTCTATATATTTACTCTTTATGTATTACTCGATCTATGTATGAGTAAGACGATCATTTGTCTCCATTGCAGTGTGTGTATATCTATAATCTATAACTATAATATAAAGGAGAGCTACCTTTTTACACTTTTTCAAAAATTTGGTCTCTTCATTTTGTCTTTTTGTGCATTTTTTTCTTTTTTCATTTCCTTTTTTGTTGAGTTGCTTACCTCCTTTTTTATTTTATTTTTTCTCCCTGAAAGTTTTACATATTTATAATTGACTCATTCAAAATACTTTTCCTTTTTTCAAGTTGTCCCTGTGTAGAATAACCTTTTCAGACATCTCTCAACAAATTTTTATGCCAAAAGGAAAAAATAGCAGTGCAGCGTTGGGAAATACCTATGGCCACGTCCCAGTTGGCAATATAGGAAAGTGAAAGAAACGTGATCAATTTATCTGGCTACTCATGAAATGCAACAGACATGACAAAAATGTCACCACCTAAAACATTCTTGTCCCCATGTTGTCACGCACATATTCACATGTTCATGTAACTAGACACAAATTGTGCATGATTTCGGCCACTATATATTGGCCTGGCCATCTTCAACAAGTTTAACTCATCACCAACAAAAAACTCTACAAACATATCTCTCCATTTTCCAAAACAAATTTCATTTCCATATTTCCAACATCATGGGCATGGACAGCTTAGCCAGAAGCCACTCAAAGGACGGCGTTGAGGCGAAGGAAGAACAGATCACCGACGAGTGCAAGCAACTGCTTTCCTCTCTTCCCAAAGAGATCGGATGGCGAACTTCCCATCTCTACCAATACCAAGGCTTTTGGTGCCAACCAGCTGAGATTCAGTCCATTGTCACTTTCCAAAAGCACTTCCAATCGTCTGAAAATGACATTATTTTGGCCACCATGCCAAAATCAGGTACTACTTGGCTCAAGGCATTGGCTTTCACCGTGGTGAATCGCGATCGTTTCCCGGTCTCAAACAAGCATCCTTTGCTCTACTCCAACCCCCATGACCTTGTCCCTTTCTTTGAGTACAAACTCTATGCCAACAACCAAATTCCCGACCTCACTAAGTATAACGCCGGTCGACCTAGGGTTTTTGGCACCCATATTCCGTTTCCTGCTTTGGAGAACTCCATTAAGAAGTCCAACTGCCGTGTCGTGTATCTTTGTAGAAACCCTTTGGACACCTTCATCTCGTCATGGCATTTCATAGGCTCCATGTCCCCTTTTACACTAGAGGAAGCTTTCGATATGTGTTGCAAAGGGGTAATCGGTTTCGGTCCATTTTGGGACCACATGTTGGGGTATTGGAAGCAGAGCAAAGAGAATGCTGAAAATCTCTTCTTCTTAACATACGAATGCCTCAAAGAAGACACTGTTTTCCACTTGAAGAGATTGGCCAAGTTCTTGGGATGTCCTTTTTCTATGGAGGAGGAGACAAGTGGAGTGGTGGAGAAGATAGTAGAGCTGTGTAGTTTTCAGAATTTGAAGGACCTGGAGGTCAACAAAAATGGGAAATCTATTAAGAATTTTGAGAATAAGACGTTGTTTAGAAAGGCAGAGGTGGGAGATTGGGTCAATTATTTGTCACCTAAAATGGCGGAGAAAATGTCCACAATTATGAAGGAAAAGTTAGGTGGTTCCGGTTTGGAGTTCAAATTACTTCCTTGATTTCAAAACAAATGTATCTTTTTTTTTTTTTTTTTTTTTTTTTTTTCCTCCATGCCATGTTGAGCAAAAGCATAAAACTCTTCACCGTTAATAATAATAATAATAATAAAACTCTTCACCGTTAATAATAATAATAAATTATTATTAGTGTTTTATATTTTGTGTGTGTTTCTATTTTTTTTTTTTTTTTTTGAAATTTGGGATGAGGAATTTAAACTCTTCACCATTTGATGGAATCAAGCATGAAATTATGTTAGGTTATGTGTGCAGTCACTTTTTTCCCGTGTCATTGAACTCATGTCTCTTTTTTAATTATTCCCTTTTGAACTTGAAGTGCCTATTTTTATATAAGAAAGAAACCTTGCGAGTTGTGACCTGTTAGAAAAGGAAAATGTGAAGTCCCTGTATTGAAATTGTGCATCGTCAAGAATTAACACTAGCTTCACTGCAAGAAAATTATACATTAGATATCAGAAGAGTTGACAACATTTACCGTCATCCAAAAAAAATGGTAGCGGTTTTAAGGTTTTAATTTTAATATTAGATATTATATTTTGGAAGGCAAAAAAAACCCTATCACTTTTTTTTTTTTTTTTTGGATATTGATACATGATTTTCTACTCAAAATTAGGAGTATTACCAACAAAATTAACGAATTTTTTTTTAAAATTTAATATAGAAAATCATGCGCTAATTTTATGATCACAAGAAATTTTACGAAGTAATTACACAAACTGTAGAACTGTCCTCTTTAATTCTAAAAAACTAAAAAATTGAATACTTAACATAAAAATCTTTTTAAACTTTTCAACTATGATATGATAGGGATGTGTTATCTCACTTAAAGAATAGAGAATTTTCATCAATTTTAGTGATAGAGACCAACACTGCCAATAATAATAATAATAATAATAATAATAATAATAAAATTCATGGGCTAATTCACCAAAATTAAATGTTAAGTAGTAGACAGAATTTCGTAATTCACACTAGAAGAAAATTAACATCTATATGAATGACACCTTAATTTCCCGAAAGCTAACTTAAAACATTACCACGCCAAGGTAGTGTTGGTAATCGTTTCGGTCTAATTCCCTCCTTTTTTGGCACTAGCTTTTTTAATTCCCTCCTTTTTTGGCACCTTTGACTAATCTTCCTAACGTTCTGTGGCGTTGGAAATTTCTGTACCCTCTGGAACAAACTTTAAAATTTACATTTTTCGCTTTAAAAACATTTCAAAAATATACCAATGCCACTTGAGTCAGGAGTTTGAAAAATAAAATAAAATAAAATAAAATAAATAATCCGATAAATTATAAAAGTAATCAAGTAGATTATCGAAAGTAACCTACTAGATTACACTCCAGTGACCAGAGCCTGAGACGGCTGACTTTTTTTTTTATTGAAAAAAAAATATTATGACATATTACTTTAGTAATCTACCAAAATACTTTTTGATGACCAGCAACCCAAGACCATCTAGCATTTGGTGTTTGCAGTGGAAAAAATTCTATTAGATTTTGTAAAGTAATATACCGTAATTCTATCCAGTAATCGGAGTCGAAGGCGACTGATTATTTTGTGTTGAAAATAAAAATAACATGGCAGATTATCAAAAGTAATCTACTATATTACTTCAGACCACTGGGGCCCAAGATTGCTGACCATTTTGTATTGGACATAAAAAAATAATAATAAAAGTAATCTACCAGAATACTCTCCATTGATCGGAAGCCTATGCAAGCGACTGTCGATGACCCATAGTAATTCTAAAGATATTTAGAAGATTATGTGTGATAATCTACAAGATTACCTTTTTGATGGGTCGAAGATAAATTCAGCATGATATATATTGTTGACTTTTGATTCATGTTCAAAAATAAAAAAAACAAAACAAGGCTACAAGACAACAATCTTAAGGTGTGCAGTTGAGATACAAGCCTTTTTAGTATCTTTGTACGATTGTGGTTGATATTGTTTATGTGTTTATTCTTTTTATTTTACAAGTTGTACACACGTGTTTGCTTAATCAATTTGTTAAATAAAAATTAATTATGAGTTATTAGGAGAAAATAATTGTTCAAAGATCATTGAGGAGAAAATATTTGAGTAGTAAGAAATTTGACGAAAGTTAGTGAGTCACGTAGAAAGTTAATTGGGTGGTGTTATGAGAAAATAACATTTGAGTAAGGATATATTAAAAAAAAAAAAAGATTTATTTCAGTATGGTAGAAAAGAATGAAAAATAAAAATTTAAAATAATGAAAGAAAACATACAGCAAAAAGACCAGTGCGTGGATGAAAATAAAGAATAATGTTAAAGCATATAAAGAAAAATTTATTTATGTAAGATATTATAAAAAAATAGTAGTTGGGAATCTAACATGATCATAAAAAAAAATGTATGTTGAGAGACTATATTGAATGAATAAAGAAGAGAAAATTTTAACAATTAAAAAAAGAGTGTATGTGGTAGAGTCCTTTTAAGAGGCACGTGTCCAATTTTAAGACCAGATCAAAGGGTGTGGGAATAATTCCGGAGATGTACAAAAGGCCACGTGCACATGGCCTTAGAGGAGCACTCGCCCTGAAGCCCCATTACACCTCGGCCCTCTCTCTCAGCTTGTGTTTGTTTTGTGGGTTTATGTGAGATTGAATTTTTCTTTTCTTTTCTTCTCTCTCTCTCTCTCTCTCTCTCCCTCTCTCTCTCTCTCTCTCTCTAAATTTGTTGGCTTTGTTTTATTACATATAATTTAGTAGGAAAGATAAACCTCAATTAAGGGAGCATGTTTCTTCATTTTCTTCATTTTTTTTCACATTTTCTTTGCTTTTTGTTTATATTTCAATACCGTTTCCTAAAAAAAAAAAAAAAACCTCCATCCCCTGCCAGGAGCTCTGCACACCAGGAAACAAAAAGGGTGGACTTTAACCGGCGATGACAAAATCAGTCTTTCGCTTTCCAAGCTTTTCACTCTTTCCTCTTTCCTCTTTCCGTTGCTTTTTATTCTTGTTTAAAGTTTATCCAAACACCTAATCAATAGCTCTGCAACAAAGGGAAAAAAAAAAAAAAATCAAGAGATGCTCACGCCGCCGGCAGCCTCTCCCTTCCGATTTGAAGGTTGGCGAAGTTCATTTCACTCCGGCACCTTCCACTGTCGTACTTTGTGTTCCTCTCTCTCGGCGATAACCTTTTGCATCCTCGCCGCCGGCAGATCTGCGAGGAGTAACCGTTTTTCTGCCTCGATCGGCAAAGACGGGGTCTGACTTTCTGCCCAAGCTTCTCTTGCTCCTTCGTCGTCTACAGCCGCTCCAGTGTGAAAAAGGAAGACTAGTTCCTTCGTCCCCTACGTGGTTTGACGATTCGTGCTAAAAAGTATTGTTGTTAAAATTTTCTTTTATTAAGCAAAACCTGGACCAAAAATGTTAAAAATATTAATGACATATATAATAACTTATTTGACTTGACTGGTGGTGGTTGATGAATATATATGTATTTTTTTATCTGGGTTGTTGGATGAAGAACACGGTATATATTCAGATCTGGTTGGATGAAGAACATGGACCAGCTTTTTTTGGTTTTTTCAGACAGCAAAACTAGTAGATAAATTTGATTACCTACGGGTCATGTGCATTCGACTTTTTGTACAACTCTTCAATCCTTCCCATTCGTTTTGATCTGCGTGGGCCTAAAATGAAATTTTACCGTGATACTCCTCGAAGGGCTCTATGATTGTGCTCCTCCGACGGACTCTATTACAGACACACTCTTAAAAATAATAATAATAATAAATAAATAAATAAAAGGACAAGGGAAAGAATAAAAGAGAATTAAAAAGAAAATGGAGGAAAAAAAAAAAAGATGGAATCACGCATTAAAAGGAAAGCGTTTCTATTTATTATTATAAGATTTATTGTCAATCTCATTTTTTAATGTGTTAGAAAAATAAAATAAAATATTCATGCTATGGATGTGTAAAGATAAGCGTGGTATAGTTACTTTGATTTTTGTATTTTTATATAACGTGAAATATGATGTTGTTATTAAACCAAAAAAAAAAGGGTAAATTTCATAAATAGCATCTCTGGATAAAATAATATTAAAATCAGCACCACTTTTCGTTTACTTCAGTTCTAGCACTGCCACGTAAGAAATGTGGGGCCCAGTAGCATTTAATGCGTGCAAATTTCCCCGTTTACCCTCATCTCCCTCGCATGCCCCAAATAAATTTCCAAACCAGCATCTACAGTGTTTTAGAGAGAGAAAGAGGTGCTACCGCCGGGAAACGATCGGAAAACGCCCGAAACCACCACGAAATCCCTCCATAAACCGCTCCGACGCCTGTGAACGTCGGAGAATCTTAAAAAACCCGTTAATCGTCGAAAGACACGAAACTGACCTCGTGACAAGAGCAGCGGTCATTCCCGTTCTGACCGAGTGGTCATAACGGTTATGACCGCAGCAACACTATACCTCAGTCGTCAAGTGAAGCGGTCATAACCTTTCGGACCGAGTGGTCATAACGGTTATGACCGCATCAACACTATATTGCGTGGTCAAGAGCAGCGGTCATAACCGTCCTGACCGAGTGGTCATAAATGTTATGACCGCTGCTCTTCTAAACGATATATACTCGGGTCATAACCATTATGACCAGCAGATCACAACGGTTATGACCCAAGTGCTTCTACACGATATAGACTCGGGTCATAACCGTTTTGACCACCCGGTCACGACGGTTATGACCCAAGTGCTTCTACACGATATAGACTCGGGTCATAACCGTTTTGACCCACCCGTCATAACGGTTATGACGCAAGTGCTTGTACACGATATAGACTCGGGTCATAACCGTTTTACCCACCCGGTCATAACGGTTATGACCCAAGTCCTTCTACACGATATAGACTCGGGTCATAACCGTTTTGACCCACACGTCATAACGGTTATGACGCAAGTGCTTCTACACGATATAGACTCGGGTCATAACCGTTTTACCCACCCGGTCATAACGGTTATGACCCAAGTCCTTCTACACGATATAGACTCGGGTCATAACCGTTATGACCACCAGGTAATTACGGTTATGACCCGCTGCTCTTCTAAACGATATAGACTCGGGTCATAACCGTTTTGACCACCCAGTCATGACGGTTATGACCCAAGTGCTTCTACACGACATAGACTCGGGTCATAACCGTTATGACCACCCGGTAATTACGGTTATGACCCAAGTGCTTCTAAACGATATATTTATATATATTTAAAAAATATTATTTCATTGAGATAACAGGTCATGAAATTATCAAGTCATAACAATTATATGCATCTTAAATGAATGTAATGGCCATTTTAGAGACCTGGTCATAACTGTTATGACCACCTGGTCATAACAGTTATGACTCGATCCCTATGATTATTCTGTCAACTTTAACAGTTTACAACAAACACCAAAAAAATACAACCAAATAACTTTCTATACAATGAATAAAAAATGTGCCTATTTAGAGTCTTAAATGGAAATACAATGATACAAAATTGGTGTGGCTAGATGCTTTCAGTCCACATCAGGCTCATCATCGCTGTTATAATCTCCGACAAGCTTCCGCTTCGCATGAGCCCAGAAGTAACATGCTAGGCACTCACGAAAGAGTTGCATCCTTTCATGAAGTACCCAATAGCTGACATCCCTCCCTTCTATCAAGCATTCAGCATTTTTTATTGTAAACACGCCACAGTCACCCCTGGTGCACGAATAAAGGAAAACGACATAATGAACATAAGCATCTCAGGCACCAAGGCAACATTAAATATTAAATAATCAAAACATAATAACACTAGTACCTACCCATTGCCCTGTGTAGGGATGTCTTTTCTGATGGTGACCGGTATTGCGTACGTTCCTGGAGGATCACGTGGTTTATGGTCGAACAAACTGACATGAGCAGCCAGCAGTGGAATGAACTCTGCTAAACACTCGACTTCCTCTCGGACCCTCTGATCGTGAGGGCCTGCATGATGCATAGAGTCATACACCTCAATTGTCCAATTGGTGAGTTCGAGCTTTACTAATATCCAATGCTGCATTGTACCCAAGTTTAACGGTATTAGCAAAGTGTTCAGCTCAAACCACGTAGTCCCACACTGGCCAGAGATGCCAATCATGATCCTCATTAAAGTTTCACAGGTCTCCCAATCGAACGTGTCTGGTGAACGCCGGTAGACAGGCCACATTGCAGCAACCTTTGTACTGAAATACGTGTCTACCGTTGTGACCTTTCGTTCTTGCAACTTGGGATACTGCTTGATCTTCTTCCTCAGGTAGTAGAACGCTACATCAATGTGCTGAATACACAAAAGAACAGCAATTAACGGTAAATAGAGAGGTCGTCAAACAATGTACCTTCGGGACCGTAATAATTGACATAAAAAACACGACATTGATTACAAAACAGTTAATTACACCACTTACTTCATCCCATAGCCAAACAGGTTGGACGGCCAGTTCATAATACCAACTTTTCTTGTCCACCGTCACGACTCCGAGGTCATGGGGTTTCTCCAATGGCTCATGCTTTGCATTGAATCTGGGAGGCCGTGGACTGAAAGACAAATATTTACTGTGGTGATATCATTATTAATATAATATGGGTATATTACTAACTTACATAAACCTCAATTCGATGGTCAATTATCAGTTATAAGCAAATTACCCTGGTGGAGTCTTCTTCAACGCCCCTTTACTCATCCACTCCCTGAACGACTCTAGCATGTCAGCCGGAGGTACATCTTCTAGGCTCGGTGGGAGGGCACAAACTTTCTTACTCGGTTCATGCGACGGGGAGCCAACATCGGACTTAGCTCCCCTCGGCCGTTGGCCAAGCCTTGAGAGTCTGGCCCTCTTCTTCTTAGGGACCTATAAATGACATATCAAACGAGTTAAAATAATCGGTTACTCTAATGAACCTGGTTTTTAGGGTATGGATATTCGTAACAACCACTTCACCCGTGCTGTCCTCCTTGGCCTGGCTTGCAGGATGCACAACATCCTGTCCACTGATCTCCATCTTAGCATCTTTGCCTTCTTCTTTCTTTCCCTTATGCGGGTGAGGCGTGCTCTCGTCCTTGATGTCATCAAGTGGGAGAGATTGTACCATCCCTTCCTGTGTGGATTAACAACATGTTACATCATAATAGTCTACCTTGTCTCTGTTATATAAAAAAATTTATCATGTGCCTATATATATGGTACACTCAGATTTAAATCTCAGTCGTACCTTGTTACTCTCCTCCTCAACATGTTCATGGGATGCAGTAACCTTTTCGCCCGTTAGGAACTCCATGGCTGCTTGCTCACCTATGTCAGCAGCGGCCACGAGGTCGGCCTTGATTAACACCTCACCTAGCAAGCCGGTGTTCATGTCATCTGACTCATGCTTTGGAACATCCAACGGCTGCCTGCTGGTGACTGGAGTTCCGGTCTCTGCCTTTCCTTGTCCCTGCTGCCTCATGTTGTCTTTCAACATCGTGTAAACCCGTCGCAGCAGTTTGTTGGACTTCTGCTGGTCCTTTTTAAGAGCCAGCAGACTCTTGTTAATTGAGGCCACCTGTCCTCGGATCTCTTCTTTAAACTCCTGCCACTCGGAGTTTGGTGCGGAGCTCGATTGGGGAACAGGTGGCTTGAGAAGTAATTGAGGCACAGGCATTGGGTTCTTCAAAAATAGGCGCGAAAGCCATGGGTCCTTCAACTCTTCTGCTGTGGGCATCATCCCAACCCATTTCGGCTGCACACATAACAACAACTTTTTGTCAGAGTACTGTATACGGTCATGACGGTAATGACCATCCTGGAATTTTTGTTATGACCAATACGATGTAAAGGGTTGGTCATAACAGTAATGACCAAACTGTCATTACTGTTACGACCATGTCCTAACTGTATTGACCACCCGGTCATAACTGTTATGACCGTTTGGGCATGACTGTTATGAGCAGCCGTTCATATCATTTTATTGACCAAACACTCCAGTGACGAACCTATAAATGAGGACCAAACATTTTTATTTGACACGCTTTAGAAATTCTTTAAAAATCACCTGAGTTTCTCCAACCGCGGTCAATGCCCCCATAACGTCATCAAACTTGACGTTATCGACGGTCCTCCACGACAGCATACGCGGACTGGCGTCCTCGTAATTGGTTGCGAATCTGGAGGCTATGGTTGGGATACTCTCATATGCCCAAACCAGTAAGGCATGGGGAAAGCCCGCAATACTGTAATGCGCTGGGTGGGATTTTTTTGGTTGTTTTCTCTTCGAAGACGTTCTGTTGTCAACCGCGGCACAGATTGCAGACCGGGTTGCCTCCCATGACAGCACGCCCCAAGGGAACTCATTGAAGGCCTCCAGTTTGTCGGCCAGTGCAAAAAACTTCGGGTCTATCTTGACGGAGCTCGAATTTGACAGTGGAATGCAGAACATGACGTATAGTAGACTGAGCTTGATGGCGTCTTCGTCGTCTTCAAAGTTCGCATTCGACATTTGCAGCCCCAAATTTTCCCTTGTCACACCTCTCACCGTCCGGAAATACCTTGTAATTAATCTAGGTTCGGCCATCGGTGGGATATGAGTAGACCCAACACACTTCATCCCCGTTATTAGTCCAAACTCGGTTATGGAAAACCTACCCAATTGTTCACCAACCTGAAACCACAGAGCATCACCATGGTCACTGTGATCCGTCAGGCGCATGAGAATGTTGTGGAACAGCTGGCCAGCCCATCCAAGTCTGTCTAACTGCAGGAAGTGTTGAATGCATGGCTGCTGCATGACCAACTCATACTGTCGTTCAGACAACCAGTCTGTCAAATTTCTTAATGTCTCCCTAATGTTAACGAAGGTATTTATCTTCGCCCGTGTTATTTGACCATCGGGTACTCGTCGATTGTACTGAACCTGCATATATGGTAACAGGGTATAGTCATTATAGTAACCTAAATTAACATAAAATTTTTCCCGTCATTAAAAAATTAACAATTTTATTTAAAGCAGTATGCACATTAAACTCATTAAAAAAAAATAATGACCATCATCTCATAATGAAACACACCGACCTTAATAGCAAATAACCCATGTCATTCGCATTATGACCGAGTGGTCATAATAAAATTGACCAACCGAAATAGGTTCGGTTAAAGACACAGGTCAATTTCATTTGGACCGCCACGTCATACTGGAATTGACCAACCAATTTAAGCAACCCA
>JAINRI010000189.1:0-20269 GCA_025413485.1 Ficus microcarpa | reverse complement strand
GGTGGAGAGATTTCAATTTTCATAAAGACCCCAGAGTCCGATGAAACGAAGAATTGGGCAGTCGTTTGATTGCTACAAATCTCTGCAAAATCTACAATCTATAGTTGTTCGTTCTTGTATTTATTTTAGAGTAATTAGTCCAAATAACTATCGAACTCTTTATGAGGTGACGATTTAGTTTTTTTTTTATTTATTTATTTTTTTTATCAAGACGACCCCTAAACTCTTAAAATGTTGACTATTATTATCATTTCCATCTAAAACCGTTAAATTTCTAATAGAATTTTGCTCAAATAATAATTTTTTATAGTAAGAAGACCAAAATGCCTTCCAATCTCCCAAAAGTCTCTCTCCTTTTCTCTCCCCCTCCCTCCCTGGATTAGTTCTGGTTCAACCTCCCTCCCTCCCCTCCCCCCCAAAAAAAATTTTTTTTTTTTCTGCATTTTGGCACCCAACCCAAAAAAAAAAAATAGTCTTTTTACTATAAAAAAAATTATAGTAAAAAGACCAAAATGTCTTCCAATCTCCCAAAAGTCTTTCCTCTCCCTCCTTCCCTCCCCGGATTGAATATGGTTCGACCTTAAGCCGTCACCCACCCCCCTCTCAACACAACAATTCCCCCCAACAAAAAATTTATGGGTTTTGCCCTTCCCCAACCACGGCAATGGGGTTGCCCCCATCCCCCCCCCCCCCCCCCCAAATTTGGGCCCCCTTTTTCTTCGCTACCAATCACTGTCAAAACCTAGGCCTACCTTCTTTCCCATCGCAGATTGCTCCCCCTCCCCCAAATGAACTCAAGACCCAGCCCATTGGCCGCTATTTGCCAAATGTAGCCCCAAAACCCAGCCCACCCACCCCCTGCCGCCAAACTCACAACCCCTTCTTCTCCATCGCCAATTCCCCCTACACTGCCCCTCGATGGTGTCATCGATTTGCGTTTTGAGAAATGAGGAGAGGGAGAAAGGAAAGAATGAGGAATTTTACCTTATGTTTGGATGAGAGGTCCAGTTTTAGAAATTGGAAAATTTTTGTAAAAGAATATTTGTCTCTATTTTTTTCATCATTCTCTCAATTCGAAAAAAAAGAATAATCTCATTTTCAAACTTACTTTATACAATACTCTTTTTCAAAAAAAAAAAAAAAAAAAAAAGAGATTATTTTTAAATTTTTTCATGATGCACAATTCCCAACACAATTTCTTCTCATTCCAAACAACATTTTGTTTTCAAGAAGAAATTTTTTTTACACATCCAAACATCATCTTATTCTTAAAATGAAAAGACATTCTCATTTAAAATAAGAAAATTTTCTTTTTCAAAAATGGACATACGATCCAAATAAAACCTTATTTTTTTTTAATGATTTTTTAAATTATTGTTAAATTAATTATTACTATGTTACTAAAATACCCTTGAAATTCCATCCAGTAAAATAGAAGAATTATAAATCTCCAAAATAATAGATAGGAATATCGCAAATAGAGCCATTGCAATACCCATAAAAGGAGTAGTTCCCCACCCAGGAGCTACTTTACCATATTCTGAATTCAAGGGTTTCAATAAATCCCCTACACTAGTTCGTCTTGAACCAGATCTAGAACTACTCTCAACAGTTTGTGTAGCCATAAATTAGATCTCATGCATTGCACATGACTCATTCCGTTACAAATTTAACGGATTTGGACAGAAATGACTATAATGACTAACATTTAGAGAGTTTAGGGTCGTGTCGGCCAAAAAAAATAAAATAAAATAGGTATCAAATTGTTACTTTATAAAGAGTTCAGGACTATTTTGGTCAATTACTCTTTATTTTATCCAAAGATGCAAAGAATCAGCATCTCGTTTATGTTTTGACAGTTCCATGTCGTTTGAATTAGAAACGACAAGCGCTTTTTTCTTTTCTCCGATCAAAGTATTACTGTTGTTGTTTAATGAGTACAAAACGGCATGTCTTATATTTTGTGGAAGCATTTTGTCGTTTAATTTCTTAAACGGCGTCATTTTTGTTCAAAGTTTGATATCGTTGTCGAATAAAGTAAGACACTAATCTTTCATGCGTGAAAACCACATTCTTTCAAAATTTAAAAGATCGTCGCGTTGTTTATATCAAAGACTTTAATGTAAATTAGTACTTTAATTTTTTTGTCGTTTGTGTTACAAAACAGCGTACTTTACATCGTGGAAGTTTGTTGTCGTTTTAAAATTAAAAAACGACATGACATTTTTAAATATGCCAGTATTATTGAATAACCTACAGGTCGTTTGTTTTTGTGTATGCATGCAGACATGTCGTTTTCCTGTGTTATATATATATATATATATATATATATATTTTTTTTTTTTTTTTTTTGTGCTACATGGAATTTCGATTGGTTGTGATAAGAGAACGTTGTCTTAACATGCACTTGTTGACATTAGTTAATACGACATCCACTCAAATTTTCAAATTTAAAAGATTTGTGTTGTTTACATAATAAAACCCTCTTTCTCCTCCAAAAAAGGGGAATTATTTGTGTCATTTTGTCCAATCCCTCTAGTCATTTTCAAAGTCCACGTGAGCAATAGAACTTAATAAAAGTGGTTGTAAACATAGCACTAATTTCATATCTAATATTATAGTGAAGAGTTCAAATCCCTCCATCTCAAACTTCACAAAGTATATAATATTAGAAATAAAAACCCTTTGCTTTTTATTTTTATTTTTATGTAGGCTAACGAATTATCGTGTATCTTATGAAAGATTCTTGTTGTACAATTCAAAGAAGTACACGTCGTTTTATTGGAAGTTTGCTTTCTTGTTGAATTAATCAAAGACACGCGTCATGTATAAAACGATATAATTCAAAATTTTAAGATTGTTGTCGTTCAATTTAAGCGTTTCTCCTTCCAATGAAAATTATGGCCTCTAGAATATTAAACGACATCTGATTGTTTAAAATATATAATCTCATAATTCTACCGAAAAGGAAAAAAATAATAATAATAATAAAAGACTATCTGATAATAATATCTTATAAAAAGGCCAAGTCGATCACCTTTTTAGTGGGTAGTAGCAAAAGATTTGTGAATTTTATATTCAATCCGGATATAATTATGTATTTTAATTATTCACTTAGATAGCAATAGGTAAGAAATAAAATAGATTGAAAATGAAGTATTTTAAGTGTGGACTTAGTATATGGTGGGTCCTCAGCCTACGTCCGTAGGAATATTGCTTCTATATTACATTCTTTTTTTTTTTTTTATATATATATACAATAATTAAGGATATCATTCATGTTCAATATTACATGTTATTAGAGTGAATCACACGTTTTGAAAATTATAAGTGATGTCTTTGCTTTAGGAGTTATACATAATATAAAACACCAAAAATAACCTGAAGCTTTAAGAAAAATTAAAAATCCGCTATACACACACACACACACGCACATATATATATAAACTCATGTCCTCTTCTCTGAAAAAGAATAATATATTTATAATCTTGGCATCCGTTAGATTCCCTTGTCTATTTTTTTTTTCTAGAAAAAATTCCAACTATATATATTTTTTAATTTAGGAGTAAGAGATTCAAATTCTACATTTTTTTTAATAAAATCGAGCATGATATTAATGTTAATTTATACGCACAATCACTCCATGGTTTTGATTGTAACTATACAAGGAAAAAAAAAAACTCCTAAAATGGCCTCAAATTTTTGATAGGATTTGAGCTTGTAGACCAATCACAGGTATGGATTCAACTCCAACCCTTTTTTTCTTTTTTGCTTGGACAACTCCATGTACGACCATATCAAACCAGACCCATTTATCATTTGATAATCAGAAAAAGATTTCCTGAACCAAATTAAAACAGCAAGGTTCATTACAACTATAGTCCCCCAAAAAAAAAAAAAAAAAAAAAAAAAAAAAAAAAAAAAAAAAGCGCCCAAAACGAAAGCAAACAAAACTGGGCCTTGAACAGGACAACTAATAATTAGAACAATACTGAACAATACTGAAAGATACATGGGCTTTAACATCACACATTATTTATAATATAAGTTTAACGATACGAGAGTGTAGGACCTACAAGAAGAACGTTAGTTGTGACATTTAACACCACTAATATCTGAAAGCATTTTTGGCTAGACATCAAACCAGAAGTGACGGGTAGCATCATACTTGAGAGCTCGTAGCAGGAATCTCGTACCTCGGAATTGGTTCTCAACCGTCTCCAAAATGACCATATCCCCAGCTACAAGGCCCTTATAGTTGACAAACTTGAGCCAACCATCGGACTGGAGAACGGGCTTCTTGTACCGCCCTTTCTGTCGGACAGCGCACCGAAACTCGCAAAACATCCCCACACCATCGACCACCCACAACTCAATCTCACAGTGGTCTTCGCCGAAGAGCGGCCTAATTTCACCCCACCATTCTTTAGGAACAGACAGTCTGCTCCTAACATCACTAGCCCTCAATTGCTTTGAAAAGGCAGGCATTGTAAAGTTAGGTACAAACACTGGAGGCATTTATAAGGCCTGGCCTTGGTCTTTTTTGTTGAAATTCACTACCAGTCGGTTCCTTGGAAAAAGGGGAAAAAATTAAAATTAAAATTAAAAAAAACATAGCAGCCAAGCACACAAAGACTATGCTAATAAAGTCTCTATCAGCTAATTTATAATCAATATTTGAGATGATCCACCCAATTGAATTTACAGAATTGCCAACAAAACCATATCCTTATCCCCCTTTTGCTTCAAAAAGTCTTAGCATATGTTTACCTCATCATCTCATTTCAACTCAAACTGTTTTTTTTTTTTTTTTTGTCTTTTTCTCAAAAAGTTTTTGTCTTTTTCTCAAAAAAACTTTTATTTTTTCTGAAAATTCAAAAAAATTTACTATTACAACTAAAATATTTCAACTCAAACAAACCCTTAGACATTATTGGTAGTACATATGAGATTTGACCATTACATGATTCACGGCTTATAAGAGAGAAAACAACGTCATCTAGCTACGGCTATATGTTTTTTTAATTCTTTTTGGCATGGAGTATGGCTATTTTTTTTTTTTTTTTAACTTCCGTTTGATATTTAAATTTAATTTCAATTAAATTATATTTTTTATATTAATTTTTATCTTTTTCTGAAAAGTCAACAAAATTTATAATTAGTTTTTGAAAAATCAACTAACTCCTATTTAAAAATTTCATCTCTAACTAACTTACTAAATAGAGGCTTATTCTTTTTAGTACAGAGTCTAACTACGGCTATTTTTTTTTTTAAAAAATTCTTTTTGGCATGGAGTCTAGATATGGCTAATTATTTGACATGAAATATAGTTAAGACTTAGAGTTTGTTTGGTTGGTTAGTTTGAGTTGAAATATTTTAGTTGTTATAGTAAATTTTTTTGAATTTTCAGAAAAGACAAAAAACTTTTTGGGAAAAAGACAAAAACTTTTTGAGAAAAAGACAAAAAAAAGTACAGTTTGAGTTGAAATGAGATGATGAGGTAAACATACCCTTAATCATCTTCTCGACCAAGCTACTTTGTTAAATAATCAAATCACTTGTAAGACTTGTTCAACATCTATCTAAACATAAGATTAACGATACATGAATTCTCAAAAACATGTCGCCCTCTGGCCGAAACAAAAAAAAGTACTAGAACAATCGAAGATACCAGCAAAAATAGAATGCGAAGAAAAGTTAAAATATCTGAAAATTTTAAATTTGAAAAAGTCTCTACTTGCATCTGCGGCCATTTTTGTATGCTAACATGATGAGAGTTACTCCACTAATAATAACAATAATAATAACAATAACAATAATAATAATAAATTTCGAGTTACAATATTTTCTATGACACTTTTAATTTTAGATTTTGTTTCGTTTTCAGATCTAAATTTAAGTTTTTCATCTTGGTTTTTTTCTGAAAAGTCAACAAATTTCAATTTAAAAATTTCATTCTAAATCCGTACACCAAACATAAGGTTAATGTTTTTATGTAAGTAAATGTCACTTTTAGTCACAAACCAATGTGCATTTAGTTAAATATTTTTGTTGCGACTAGGACCCGTTTGAGTCGAGATTTGGAGATAGTATTTTGGAGATTGGAGATAGCTTGAGTTTTAGAAATGTGAGTTTGTTGAAGATAAACTGTTTGAAGTGAAAAAGTGTAAAAACTTGAAATATATTCGGAAAAAAATTAATAATATAGATCTTATTTTATTCTTTTCGAAATTATATATAATTTAAATAATCTTATTTTGATTTAAAATAATAAAGTTATAGATTTTTAAAATTTAATTTTTTAAATGTTTTAAAAAGTTCAAAATATAATTAGAGAAAAACGATTAAAATAAAAAAAATAAAAAAAACTATGGGAAAACACTTTTGGGGGTGAAAACGTGCCCAAAAACTTTCAGGCACAAGTGCGTGACGTGACTAATGACAAATCAATCTTATATCATATACCTACCATTTAGAGTATCCATATTATAATATTAAATTATTGTTTCAATAATAAATTTTAATATTTGGATGAAAAAATTACTTACAGTATAGTGTTATCTTTGACATTAAATTTTTTATATGTTAAACTTTTTGATAAATTTATTATAAGATATAATCAATGACAAATTTAATATTTAATTCTTATTAATTTTTATATTGATTTTTCATGTAATTATTACCATATTTTCATCCATAACTTAAATAAAAAAAATTCACTTTTATAAATTTCACAATACAATAATGATGACAAAAAATAAAAATAGTATTAGAAATAACATTCACATTGAAACAGTAAGATAATGCTATGTTAATTTTATTGTAACAAATATAATATTAATATAAACTTTTTTTTAAAACAAATATAATAATATAGACAAATGCACTAAAGACAGACTTCCTGTACAATTCATGAAGGCCAATATGTTCTTCTTTGGGGCACTCAGAATCAAATCAGCCATCTTGACTCAGATTTATTAAGTATTTTTCTCAAGGGATTTTTCATCATTTCATGTAGGAACTGAAAATTTCAAACATTTTGTTCAAAGATTGCTATAACTGTCTAATAAACCTGTGAGATCTAGTTTTTCATGTAACTAGCTTCCGTAAAGACTTGAATGTAAATAGTACATGCAATTCTATGAAAAAGCTTGTTTCAGAGCTCTAATATGTGTTATGAGTTTTTATAGCTTAATAAAACTCAAAAATGACTGTTCGAAAAAGCAAATAGCCTTTTTGAATAATAAGAAGTGAAACAGACTCGATTCCACAAAAGTCAAAATTTTGACCGAAAAAGTCAACTGTTGACCGAAAAGTCAAAGTTGGACCAAAATGGCCGAAATTATGACGGAGGAATTTTAAGATCTGCGTTTTACGAAAAATAATGCAGGAACTAATTTTTATGACAGTTAGAAACTAAAACCACCTTAGAAAAATCAAGCACGCCACAGTAAGTCACAAGGCAGAAGGATTTGAGAAAAGATCTTCAATCCGATTTTTTTGACTGAAATTATGAAAAATCCAAACTGTAAAATAATTATTACAGTATTGGAATTTAAATTTTTACAGTCAAAGTTTCAAAGATTTTTATCCAAACAAGCCCTAAATTTTAAGATATCTCACAAAGAAATTAATATTTTATTCAAAAGTGAGATGTGTTGGACCAATCACAAGAGGACACCTAGCCATGCCAACTCACCATGAGTTGTCTTGCATTTCCTCCACCCTCCATAGAATCCGGACACCTAGCATGCTAGAAAGCCAAAATTTGCAAAATTTTGGGGTCAAATTTCTAATCTCAAAAGTCCTCCAAGTTGTCTATAAAAGGGGGGCTGATCTCTCTATTCATTTTAAAGAAAAAATGCAGCCAAACTCTTGAGGTTTTTTCAGCTCAAAAATCCGAGAGAAAGGGAGAGAGTGATCGGAAAAATTTTCCAAGTCCAAGCCGTTCTTCTTGCTTCGGGTAGCTAGGAAACCGAGTGGAGAGAAAAGAAAAATTTTTCTGCAGCCAAACAGCCTTGTTGCCGTGGGTTTGGAGCAGGGGAAACACAAGGGAAAACCAAAATTTTGGGGTAGAAATTAGGGTTTAAGGTTCGGGTTTGATTGGTGAGCTAGAGAGTGAGTTTTGTGCAAAGTTTTAGAGCTTGATTCACCTTGGAGCAGCCTTCGGGTTTGTGGGAGAAAAGAGAGGAAAAAAATTCCAGATTTGGGGCTACCCTTTCTTGAGTAGCCGAGCAAGGTGAAGAGACCACAAAGGAACCAAAAATCTGATTTTTGGTGCGTGGGGAGTGAGCAGCCGAGCCCTTGAACCAAAGGGAGCAACCAGAAAATTTTCGGGTCATCCAACCCTAAGCCGAAAATCCCATCTTGTGAGGTAAAATTTTTAAAAGCTTTTCACAAGTTTAAATGAGTTTTTAAGCATGTGATTTACGTGTATTTCATGCAAAAATCGTGTAAGAGCATAAGCTCCTTTATGTGTTTTGATGGCTGCCTTTGATGTGCTTGTGTGCTTAGTGTTTGGTTAGGTTGATTCTAGGTGTGGTTTGGTTTATGTTTATGCTCATAAATTATGCTATGTGCTTGATATGCTAGATTGGCATGTTAGGGTTTGATATAGGTAATATGTCCCCAAATTAGGTTAAGTAATTTTGTGCATGTATGTTATGTTTTATGAACCAAGATGCATGTTTGGTGTGATGTATGCTAAGTTAGTGGATATGCAACCCTAGGATTAGTGTTCGGATTTTTGGGTTGCAAAGATCACATGGGCTGTATGATAGGGTTAAGGGACGTTAGAACGCGCTACATGTTTGATGATTATCTCCCGTTGTGGGCGGTCGAGTTAGAACCCGCGATTTAGGACGTAACAAGAAATGTAAGAACCAAAACATGCTCTCGGGTTCCAGGGGGCTGTTTCGGTAAAACACAGATTACAGGCCTTTAGAGGCCGAATGGGCAAAAAGTTAAAACACGAAAGTTGTAGACTAGGTTGTTTCCTAGCGGCCAACGCGGCCAGTTTTCCAAAATAAGGCTCCAACAGCCTTCTTTTTCAAGGAAACCCGATAGAGGTCTGTAAGACTCGGTTTTCAAAGTTAATCACGTTTTCAATTAAAAACTGGTACCAATCGGTACAGAATCAGAAATTTCTCAAAACATGAAAGTTTTAGAACTCTTTGAGGGCTAGAACTTTCGTGAAGAAAACATTTTCAAATTCGAAAGCGATTTTTAACTATAAAATGAAATGCCAAAACTGCGCAGGAATTCAAGAGTTTCTGTGTATGATTTTATAGAACCCTTTAGGAAAAACGTTTTTCGAGCTAATCACGTTATTTCAAGTAAGGAAACTGTCCCAAAAGCAGTTTCCGACCCCCAAATGATTTATGAAATTATAAGGCAGGATTTACGAATTTTTACGAAAAAGTTGATAAGATTAAGTTTTAAATGCTAAGTGTTTCATGAAGGCAAGAATGATAAGTTAAGATTTTCAAAGAAAATGGTTTCTAAGTTAAGGTTTTCAAAGTAAATGGATTTTAAGCTAAGTGTTCAAGGCAATGTTAAGACGTATGATAACCGGGATTCTATACCCGAGTTATCGGGACTTAGATCCCACAATCCTCAAGTAAGCCGAATAGGGACTCACGATAAGGATCACAAGGGTTAACCTTGGTTGACCCACAAATTGTTGATCAAAGCCTAAGGGTTGATGTTAATCTAACCCGACATGTTTTCATATATGGGCTAAGTATATGAAATGGATATCCAACGTATCTTTTTAGATCACGATGTATGATCTATAAGACTACTAAGGTAGTCACCCTTATGTATGCATGGTTTATGTTAGGGGGGGACATATCACCGAAAAACCCACATGATATAGATTAGAAATCTCATGTACGTCCTTCGATCGAGCAGGAGGGATTCTGCAATTAAAGCTCGAGGAGGAGTAAGACAAGCAGCACAAGGATAGACGGTAAGTACAACACCGTCTACAGCATAAGCTACTAGTATATATTACTAGATGTCCATGATGTGTTATGTGCTATGTGTTAGTTAACATGTATGCAATATGAGTTATGTTATGAATCTGATTATTATGCTAGGGCATAAATAATAGAATCAAAAGGTGACAACAGAATGTATGTTCACTTAAAGTAAGAATAAGTAAGTTAATAAGCGATGTGTCGTACCACCCACGCCAGGTTGGGTTGGACTGTGGATTGAGTTGGATAAGGTTTGGCCGCCCCAACCAATTCATAGTCGCGCGCCGGTTACGAACACACGAGGTAAGGGCCCATAATGAGTAGAGATAAGAAAGCATAACATGGTCAATACTTGCTATGTGTATTTCCTGTTTATGCTATATTTTTCTTTACGGCTTAAGAGTTGTACTTACTGAGCTCTAGCTCACGGTTTGAGTTTATGCTGTAGGTAAGGAACCAGCTATATGAAAAAGATGCAAGATGGAGTAGCGAGCCAAGGGACTGTGAATGAGTGGATTATGAGTATCGCTACGTGTTTTGTGGTTTTTATGTAAATTATGAAATATTTTATATTAACCGGTAATTAATATACTAGTAAGTGAAAACAGTATGACTTTATGTTTATAGTGTTTTGTCAATGCTATAAAAAAAAAAAAAAAAAAAAATTTCCGCTGTGTTTTTCAAACAATGTGTTTAAGTTATTTTACGAATGTATGTTAAGTAAGTAAGGTAACGACCTACGCTAGGTGGGGCGTTACAAAACCAGTCTTATCCCTGAAATCTTTGTTGTCGTTTGAAATATACGATGTGTCCTTTGTCCTAAAAACATTGTTGTTTCCTAGTTGAACGACATGGTGTTCCTGCGTAAGAAGTTTATTTTTTTTACTTCAAAAGGGCTAATAATTATGAATGAGCGATAAGTTGTTACAAATTTGTAAATTCTAGGTGCAAATTATCAAAATTACAAGTTCAAGATGTAAATTGAAATTATGCAATAAGTTCAAGGTACACCGATGCAAAAAAGAAGTCTTTCTTTAATAAGGAAATAAAAGGGATCAATGATATCATCATGTCTCCGTCCTAATGGTTATTTGGGTGAACCCATTGGTCTCACTGATGGAATAATAAGAATCTCACCTTAGGTCTTCACAGCTAATAAACTCAAAGGCTTCAACACTAGAGAGCACATAGTTTTTTATATCAAAGGCTAGATTTTACATACGTCATGACCCAAATCTAATTCTTGGAAGTGAAAGCTTTAAGTAGAATATTCCAACTACCAAGTCAACATCCCCGGTAGTAGGAAGGAATCTGACTTGATTATAGTGTAAGACCCATATTACACCTTGTCACTACACTCCTAATCCTACAAGAATCCTAAATAGAGTTTAGGGAGTACGGAAACTAACCACATTGCTTCTTGTAGGACAAAAAAAAAAAAAAAAAAAAAAACATGGCATTTGTCGTAAAACATATCAATTGTCGCAACCTCTTCTCTTGCTTTGACCTTGAAGGACTTTTAACCTTGGAATTAAACATGAACTTATACCTTGGAAAACTTTATGCTAGGGTACCTTAAAAATAAAATTACTGGTATTCTCCAATTTTTTAGCTTTTGATTTTTTTTTTGGTTAATTTTGTTATTAACCATGATTTTAAGAGAATGACTGACATTAAAAATAAAAAACATCTTTCAGCCGTTCAGGTACCGCAAAAAGTCATCAAAAAAAAGAAAGAAAAGAAAAGTAAGAGAATGACTATCATTAAAAAGCGGCACACTAATTTATTATTATTATTATTATTTTTAAATCAATCCCCAATTCACATATTTCATTTGGGCTCTTGTTTCACGGGTTTTTCTTGATTTGCTTATTGTATTCTTTACAATGATACAAAATTCTTAATTTTTTTTTGGTGGCAAGTCGATGATGGGGTAGGATCTAACTTTTTCCTCACCCGTAGGATAGGTTAAAAGAGACCGTTCGATATTAATCCAACCGTCGCTGGGAAGGGAGCTCATTAAGGAGAAAATGAGATCGTACGCTTGCAAATTCAGGTAGCATTTGGAACAACAATTAGGGATTGAAGTTTTGAAAATATGTGTTTAGTTAAAATAAACTGTAATTATTAAAAAATTGTAAAAACTTAAAATGAGTTAAAAAAATAATATTATGAATTTTGTTTCATTCTTTTGTCATTTTATGTTATTAAAAAAATTCATCTTCTTTTGACTTAAAATGAGAAAGTTATGAATTTCTAAAATTTGAGTGTTTTTCAAAATGAAAAAGAGATATTTAAATATATGAATAGTGAAATTGGTACTTTTGAAAGGAAAAAAAAAAAAAAACATTTGGAGAACCTAATATGTGAGTTAGAATCTTCTTATCCTCAAGTTTAAAGAGAAAGAGACAAAATATATATATATATATATATATATATATATATTTCCATTTACCTCCCTTTAAAACTTGCACTTCGTAAACATGCCTTTTTCCCCCTTCTCTCTTAAGAGTTGATTTGCTGTCTTTTGTGTAGAACTTTTCTTATTAAATTTATTGTCGTCTGTAGTCACTGTGTCGTTTTCTATATTTTGTCGTTTTAACGGCATCGTACAATTGAAAAGAAAAGGACCAAAAAATATATTTTTTCTTCCGCTGGTCTATGAACCTATTGGCGTTGTATTAATATGTTATTGTCGTTTCCAATATTACAATTATCAACGATTACAATTAACCAAAAAGTGGTTTTTTGGTGCCTTGAACTACGCGAAACATATATATATATATATATATATATATATATGTATGTATTTATCAGAAACTACGGATTAAAAAAAAAAAAAAAGGGAAGAAGAAAAGAGAGAAAGAAGAAGAAGGAGAAGAAGTTTACAAAAGAAAGATAACAACATTTAACATTGGGTGGTATATATTGAGAATAGAGAAATAATTCAGTGGGAGAAATAATAGTTAAATGTCATAAGTTTGACACCTTATATTTATATTCAATATAATCTTAAAATTGATAATTTTTTCATTTTCTAACATTAAAATTACCAATTTCTTTAATATTAGAGTAGACAAAATTATGAGAAGATACTTAAAACATAACTCTCCACCTAATTTTCTTAAAATTTTGTTTTTATTTTTAATTTTATTTTCCCTTTTTATATTCGGCAAGATATGTTGGAGTCAGGCCTTCCCCCACCACCCCCCTCTAAAGGGGTTAAAAAAATAAAAACCTATAGTTGTCAGTTATATATGTCTGTATTCTCTATTTGTCAGTTAAAAGATAATTTTGTTATTTTGTCATTTTGTTGGTTTTATTATTACATCATGATTTTTGTCTTTTTCTGAAAAAATTTTTTATTCTTTCTGAAAAAAAATTTTATCTTTTCTGAAAAATTACTATTTAAACTTAAAAATCTTAAACTAAACTCATTCACTAAACAATATCTCTATAAAATAGAGTTATTTTAATATTCTTAAACTTATATTTTTGTTATAATCTTAGTAATTTATATTAATTTTTTCCCAGATTTATTATATTGTATGACTAAAAGTAACAATTAAGAGTTAAAATGTAATAAAAAGCATTTAAAATGGCAAAAGAAAATTCGGAGGCAACGTCGATCACTCGCACGAGTATCCCCGTTCTCACACTCGCTTGTTTTGGTTGTCAGATCTGCGAGTAAGAAGCCCAGATTGACGTGTACGTCACACATGCCATAGCCGGCGTGTTTGTGGCAGCGTTTTAGCAGCTTTTAGAGTGACGGATCTGGTGTGGTGCGTCCCAGCAACTCCGTGTGCGCCTGTGAACTTTAGCTAGTCTTAGCTTGCCATGCGGCCAAGCTTCGACACATCTCCAACCATCGTGCCAGTTGTCCGTGTGGGCCCCCGAGGGTTGCTTTGCGTCAACTTTTGCTGAAGTAATGAGAAAAGAAAAGGGCAAAAAAAAAAAGGAAAGTTGAAAAAGGTTGCAGCTGCGTGGCTTATAAAAGAGCGTCTACGGTTGCGTGCATGGTCGTCTTTTGCTATGGGAGAAGTCAAAAACCAAAGAAGAAGAAAAAAAAAATTTTGAAGTTTAGGTTTAGGCTTCGTTTGGAGCTCAAGTTTAAACTTAAGGTTTAAACTCAAATTTTTATCTTTTTCTGAAAATTTTTTTTATCTTTTCTAAAAAGTCAACAAAAGTTACTATTCAAACTTAAAAATTTCAACTCAAACTCATTCACCAAACGAGCCCTTAGTTTTCTATGGAATTAGGGAGAGATTATCTTTAATCATTGAGAGAAGAGGGAGAAGAAAATTTAAAAGAAGGCTTTAAAGACTTGCGACACTTCCATAATTTGGTTTCTTGCTTCATTCTCTTATCTTTTGATTTTTGTGATTTGGGAATGATTGAACTATTATTTTATAGATTTTTATTTTTATTTAAGAAGTAATTTTCTTTTCTAAGGATACATCTTATCCAGCTTACGATTATCTGGGTTTTTCCATTTTTAATTAATTGATGTTCTATTTATGTTGAGTATTTTAATCTATGCTTAATACTTGTGAATTTCTAGTCAACTTTTGCATGATTTGATATTTGAGACTGAGAAATAATAATTGAATAAGCCTTTGTTTAATTTACCATAAGATTATCATAAGTTAAATATAGTTATGAAACTCGTGTAGCATCATGAATTTTCTAGTTATTAATGAATTATGATAAGTTGTTTGAAATCGAAAGATAATAAGGCTTATTATAATAAATTATTAATACTTGAGAAATATTAATGAATATATTAGAGAGATTCGTTGGCAACATAGTGAATAGATGTTGATTAATTGGATTAGATAATTTGAATATGATTAATCCAGTGAAATCAGAAATCCTAGATTTTTAGTATTTTGAGTCTTTGTCTTTTTACTTATTTTATTATTTTTATTTAAAAATCTCTTTTCAATTATTCAAATAAAGTTGGAGTTAATAAAATTTCGGTAATTGGTAACAAAAGTCCTCGTGGGAACAATACTTTACTTATCACTTTATTAGTTGTTTATGATATTGTGCACTTGCAATTTTCCGCAAGAAATTTTATTTCAATTTTTGTTTTTCTAAAAATTCAATAAAATAACTAATTTTTGAAAGTTAATTACCTTTAATCTAAAAATTACATTCCAAACTGGTATATACCAAACGCACTATAAATGTTGTCTCTAACACTAATCTTGGATGAAATAATTGGACAATCATATTGCATAATTGGACCAAAACCGATGAACCTATTTTTGGATATTCACTTGTAAATCCGGGAAAAAAAAAAAAAAAGCACTAGTGCTTATTTATTTATTTTTCTTATTTATCCAGTGTTTCTAATTTAAAGTAAGAAATTTGAACTCTACATTTTATAATTTAGTCGGATATAAAATTACAATTAAATTGTATTTTCGCATTAGTACTACTTATTTTTTTTCCTCAGTTAATCAATATAAAATTATGTATTAATTAATCTCAAATGATCTGTCAAAACCATTTTATAATGTAATAATAAAATTCCTAAGAGAATAGTGCATATCATATCTTTATCTTATTTTTCAAAGTTGATTGTCTTTATCTTAAATGTTAGATTCTAATTGTATAACCCTACTCATGAATCAGGAATAATCATTGTAGAAGCTTCTATAAAATAAACCATTTTTAGAAGCTTCATTACATTGCATATTCATTTTTCATTCATTTTTCCCTTCACTGGTTTCCTTTATTCCTATTTTCCATGTACCAAACAAAGCCAGCTTTCGTTTCTTTTTTACTTTCTATTTATTAATTTTTTTTAATTTTCATTTTTAGACCAACGGATGTAAGTGCAGTACATCAGCTAAATTACATCACTACGAATGACTTTTATGCATTATTTGTCAATTGTGAGTATGTTACTTATAATTGAACACAAAACTTAGGAGAAAAAGCAGGGTATAACGATAATCCTTTTAAGAATTCTTGTGTTGGTGGTTTTTGGTCCTACTAAAGACTTCTTCTCTATCTACTATTGCTCATGCCTATCTGTTGCTAGCTAGCCTTTAACAGCTTAATTACTATAAAAGCCATCAAGTCTCTATCCGCTTTTGATCAACTTTGAGCTGGTATCATGACATCACATAAGCACGTCATGACCAGTGTTTTCACACGATAAACTCTTTAAAGTCTACACTTGTGATTTTTTCTCAATGGCTAAATTAATGTCTGTCATCACCTAATCTTGGAAAGAATAATTAGTCTGTAAAATTGTTTGGAAATTACCGATAACAAATTTTATTATATTCACCTAAATAATAAAATACGAAAAAAAAAAAAAAAAAAAAAAAAAAACTAGCACTCATTATTCGGAGGTTCAAGAGCTGATTGGCTTTCTTGGAGGTCTTAAATAGTCCAATAATTTCAGATGGCTTGACCTAGTCTAGCCCAGTCCGGACTAGCTTAACCTGGCCTGGCCCGAACAAGTCGTAGGTAAACATTGGGCAGTGTCAAGCCTGGCTTGATTAATTGGTGGGCTGGGTTGGGCCTACCCGAAGATCGAAAAGCAAAGCTCAGCCTTGCCCTAAAGACTGGCAGGCTTAAAATTGAGCTGGGTAAGTGGGCTTAAATTCGGGCTGGGTAAATAGGTAAATAGGCTTTTGAAAAACAAAACAAAAAAAATGACATCAAAACTTCAAAATTTAAATACAAGCGTTCAAGTTTTGGAGAAAAAAAAAAAGTAGAGTAACTTAAAAGTATAACTAGATAGAGATAAAGAGTTGAACTTTGTTTGAATTTCGTCGTGTGTATAATATCACCATTGTGCAATGGTCATTTTCATTTTTTTTTAATAGAAAAAGTAATATGTTATTTCCACTCTATCTCCATAATGTTTATAAACGATTTACATTACAAAGGCATTATTAAACAAAACAAAATAAAAATACGATAAAAAACATAAACATAAACCTAACATGTTTGTGCGAGCTAGCAAGCCGGGCTTTGGGTGGCCTGGTTGGGCTGGGCTCAAAACTAAGGCACAGCCCAACCCCTGGAATTGCACCGGGCTTGGGATGGGCCCAACATGTAAAGGCCTAGACCTTGTCAGTCATAGGACAGAAATAGCGGGCAACAGGTTGGCCTGCTTAACCCCGGACTATATTTATAGCTCTATTATTAAATACATATTAAGACTTATTTTCTACTGACCTAGTACTCTCAACCCATTGGTTATTATTCTAGAGAGATGCTAACACATATCGCCCCCTTTTTCAGATTTTTATTGAGTAAAAAAAAAAAAAAAAACGAACAGGATTGAGTATAAAAACTTCAGCCCAAACAAGCACATGATATTTATTCAAAATCTCGAAGACCAATCATAGATGGATCCAACTCTTTGAACTAGAAAGCTGATTCTCACATAACAGTTGATCATCATGTGAGTTGATAATTAAATGAGTAGGTGTCTCTAATGCTACTTAACATAAACTATTTAAACATGACTGTGAATTATGGTCTCTAATAAATAGTATAATATAACCGACAACACTACTTGAAAATATCAACTCCTATTTATACACTAGTTAAAACTTGAACGGAGGTATGTAGTCAAGATAACTAAATTGTCTCTGTTCTGGTGTTTTTGGTTCTAGAAACAGGACCTTCATATGACATAATAAGGCTACTTGCATTAAATATTCATGGATATGTGCTTTAAAAAAAAAAATGAAGAAAGAACAACTATTCGTGTATTTGAATCTTTCATAGTAAAACGACTGTAGCTTATAGTTTAAATATATTTATTTAGTCATTCAGAAAAAAATAATTTTAATTAGTTTATTCTCTCAACCAACATTCTTCCTTGATCGATTTTTTTCCCCCTTGTTTACCGAAGAACTTTAGAGTTAAACATTAACTTGTATATTTTTAGAGTTCATTACTAAATTCACATTTTTTTAATGTAGTATCGATATGTTCAAAAATGCAGAACACCACAAGAGAATTCAAATCACACATATGTATATATTTTGGTGAAAATTAAAAAGGGGGAAGGCAGTCAATCTAATTTGAGTTAACTAATTTTGTCTTAACCAGCTTTAATTGCTGAACAAGCATGAAGAATCCTACAATTCCCTAATGCTCTTGCTTTTCTCGAACACTTGAAGTAAAAATATTTTCTCACAGTCTGATTTTATGGATTCATTACAAAAACAGAATGACTCTTATGACGCAACATTCTTTGAGGATATTGTATAGGTTTGCAATGTAATTTTTAGGTTAAAAGTGATCTATTTTTCAAAAATTAGTTATAATTTTTGTTGATTTTTCAGAAATATACAAAAACTAATATGAATTTTAAGTTCAAAAGTGAAAGGCAAATGGAAGATTAAGAAAGGCTTCGTCGGAGAGTAGGGGGTGGCGCCTCAATTTTCCCATCTATCCTTGTTCCCTCAATGCAGCTCTCAAAGTCAAGGGTCTCATCTTTCCTGAAGTGCCAATGTTTCTTACATTCTCAAAACGACACCGTTGCAACCGGATATAACAATAATTCCTTGCTTACCACACGAGAACGGAAAGTGGGTTTTTTGGCCTTTGGGAACTTACTTGGGAGCCAAGCCAACTGCCAAAAGCCAAAGCCATGCCAGTGGCTATAACAGCAATACCCAGTTATTCCCATCACCACCACTGCCGCAAACTTCTCCTCTTTACCACTATCCGCCGCCCAATTCTCCCTTCCTTCACCGTCGCCGCTGCCGCCAGGATGGCAACCGCCACCGACAGTAGCAGTAGCAATGATGGCGGCGGCGCCTACACAACGATCAAGGAAAGAGTGACTTTCGAATTTTTACCAAACAATTTGCTTTAATGAATTCGTATGTGCGTGTACACACTCACACACATAAATAAATATTTATGAAGATAGTAGTAATGAGACAATGATTGTTTTGAAGGTATTTTGGAGGTATCAAATTAGGCACTGGTGGGCTTGCGAGAGCTTATGGAGGAGTTGCCTCAGAATGATTGAGAAATGCCCCAACTTCTTTAGTGAAATCAGAGGTACTGATATCATCAAGTAGGGTATTAAAAATTAAAATCATATCATTATGGTACAATTTAATAGTTAGATCGTATCATAATCATATTCATATTATCTTGGATGAAATACGTAGAACTATTTTATAGAACTTTATAAAGATGTTGTTAAAAACCATGTCATAGGGTATATTTTCATTTGCTGCTAAAGAATTCTCATGTTGTCAATTTGGTCTCTTACTAGGGTTGGTGGCTACTTCTATCTCTAGGCATATAAAAAAGAATAAGATGAGCTGGTGTTGATGATTTTCTGATTGTTTAAACAGATCCTTTATCTCTCGAAAACAAAGAAATTTCATTTGCGTTTTCATTTAAGGATATATATATATATTTTTTAATTTGAACCGAATGGATTGAAGGTTCAAATTGGTGTGGAGGTTTCATATGATCTATTGGGCGCTTTATATCTTCAGGTAACCCTTTACAGATCCAATAGTTACTTCTTCCTGTTGAATTGAAATGGTCTGAATTAGTATTTCGTTGTGTCCTTATTCTGTTTATGTTCCCAATTACAATCTTTTCAAGTTGAAGATATCAAGCAAGATTATGAAACAGGTAAAGACGGTACAACCATGGTAACTTTCAAAGCTGATTTTGACTGTGTTGAGAAACTGGAGGATGCCATCAAAGCTAACTGTAGCAGAGCTTTAGCTATTTCTTATACATGGTTGCAGAGATTGCCCAGATTTGAAAAGGATACAATCTTAACAATGCTATTATATGCACTTATTTTTTCTTGCCAATCTTAACAATGCCATCTTATGCACTTATATTTTTCTTGCCCTGTGCAACAGTGCTTGCGAGTTTTCTTGTTAGTGAAATTATATAGTAAACTCGGTCAAAATTGTTGTGCAATTCCTATTATTAATCCAAGAAGGATGCTTCTTAATCCCATTTGTTATGCAAATATGACGAACTTGGTGGAGTGACGTTCATTCTCCGTTTATTTATATCATGGAATTTATCTCAAGTTTGGTTTGTGAGCTTATATGGATTCAGAGGTTGTCCAATGCAGATAAAAAATGTATCAACAATAAGAATAAATACCAAATAATTATTAGGTGTTTTTCGTAGGAAGGAGAGAGAATATAAGGAAGAACTGATGGATAACCAAAATAGGGAAATGGGGAAGAGGGGGGATCCTTTCTCTCGTGACATTTGATATGAAAGGAAGGATAAAATGCAAAAATCATCTCTCTTG
>JAINRI010000188.1:0-42803 GCA_025413485.1 Ficus microcarpa | reverse complement strand
AAATTTCAATTTTTAGAGTGATTTTCGGAAGATTACATGACGGTTTATGTAATCTCCGAGATTACACGACGGTTTCCATAGACCGTCGTGTAATCTTCCGAAAATCATGATGTTCTTTACAACATTCCCTTGTGTGAAGGTAATAAGGCGGACCAATTAGTATGGCATTATGATGCTAAAGGGGAATATAATGTTAAATTTGGCTATAGGGTGATCATGAATCAGAAGTTTGGAGAAGGTCAATCTGGAGTTAGTGGCGATGTGGGTTGGTGGCGCAAGTTATGGTCGGCCTGAGTCCCCCAACAAAATCAAAATCCACTGTTGGCGGGCATATCATGTTGCTTTACCAGCAGCTATACACCTGGAACGGAGGAACATAGCAATTGCCATAGGTTGTAGAAGACGTCAGGATGGTTTGGAGTGCTAGTTGTTTGTGGGGTCTAATGTGTAACCGTGGAAGAGGGCCGTTTAGTGCTATTTGCTTGTTTATGGCAGATAAATGCAATATTGAAGACTTCAATGTTTTCTGCTGGATTACTTGGAGTTTATGGTTGGCCTGCAACCAGTTTCTTTTTGAAGGCTGGGAAATGGAAGTAAGGCTTTTAGCCGATTATCAATAATGCTATGGGATAGATAAGGCCGCTCCTGTTCAGCAAGCAATCACACGCAGGAGTTGGAGACCGCCAGCGAGTGGTTTGATCAAAATTAATGCGGATGCTGCTGTTAGGAGGGACAAGGAATACACTGGTGTTGGGGTGGTTGCGAGAGATGAGTGTTGTCCTGGGTGCTTCTTCGAGTCGGGTAGTTGGTTCTTTAGAGATGAGTGTTGTCCTGGGTGTTTCTTCGAATCAGGTAGTTGGTTCTTTCTCGGTCCACACAGCTGAATGCTTAGCAGTTCGCGAGGGGACAAGGTTAGCTTGCAAATGTGGCTTACGGAATTGGGTTACTGAGTTGGACGCAATCAATATGCTTCGAGCTACCATTTTGGCTGCAACGGCTTTTGAAGCTTCGATTATTGAAGATATTAGAGAAGCTTTTTTAATAGATAGTGACAATATCTGCTACGGTTCTCGTGATGGGCATTCAATGACTTACCATTTAGTTAATTATGCTTTTTTATTGGATTGTGATGTAACATGAACTGATCTGTTCCCTGTCTCTTGTGATCAATTGTCAGAGCTGATTTTATGTTAATAAAGTGATCTAAGTTTTTCCTTTAAAAAAAAAAATATTTAAGACTGTATTATTTACTTTTACTTAATTTTATAAAAAAACTTTTTACTACAAAATTTCTCTTTTTGAATGATGGGTACCACATTTACTATTTTCCTTTCTAAATTCTCTTCATTCTTTTTTTTCCCCATTACCAAACAACAACTCACTTTTTCTATTTTCACTCTAAAATCTCATGACATTTTTTTTTTCTTCCAATTTTCATCCCTACCAAACGTGATGTTAATGAGGATGAGAGATGCTTACTAATCTGGAGGTTACACTTTGGGAACGTGGAGTGGAGTGAAGCTCACGATGCTTGTTCGCTTTTTTATTTTTTTATTTTTTTGACCTTTAATTTACTAAAATTTGATTGAAGAAAATTCTAAAATAAAAGGAGTTAGAGACTCAAATTATGCAAATCGTGTTTTGTCTCAATATGAATGACCAAATTCCTACTACTAGTCTTTTGTTCTTGTTTCTGTTTCTGTTTTTGTTTTTGTTTTTTTTAATCGGAAAAGAAGTAAATAGCATTTTTTTTAATAAATTATTATAGAATTAGCATGATTAAAAAAATATTTAGAATAATTAGTATCAAAATAACAAATTTATCAAGTGATTATTGTTTATATAATAAATTTGTTATTTATTTTAAATATTTTAACATCTTATTATTTACTTAATTGTTTTCGTAAAAATATTGTTTCTTTATAATTTTTCTAGTTTTTTTTGATGTGTTTTATTATTTTTTGAGTAATTGAGTCAAATGATCCTTGAACTCTTTATGAGGTGACAATTTAGTCCCTGTTTTTTTCATTTTGACTGAAACAACCATAAATTCTCTAAATATTAACAATTATAGTCATTTCCGTTGCAAATCCGTTAAATTTCTAACAGAATAAGTTATGTGACAAATCACATAAGCTCAATTAACCATAAAAAGACAAAAATATCCTCATTCACACCAAAAACATTAAAATATATATATATGGAGAGAGCCTCCCTTCTCCTTCTCCTCCTCCTCCTCCTCCTCTCTTTCTCTATCGACTGCCTCTCTCCCTCTCGAGGCAAAATCATTACCTAAATTATACTGAGAATCTAATTTACATAGATCATCTTAAACATTTTCCAAATCAATCTTCAACCTTTCTTTCTTGGCATTTAAATTCCTAAAATTTCTCTCTTTCTATTGCAATTATGCCCACTTTAACCATGATTCTCTAAAACATACATACATATATACATATATTTCTCAAAAAGAAAAAAAAAAAAACTGAACTTCCCAGAAGAAGCAACAAACCTTGAATCAATCTATCAATGTCTCTTTGGTAGTCCTGCTTGTCCACCATTGATAAAAGAAAAAGAATCTTCATTTTGCTCGAAATTTGGCCTACATTTCAGCAACCTCTTCTTCCTCAAAGTAACCCTTTCATTCACAAATCCACCAATAACACCCTCCTTCGCCGCCGCCGACAATGTGCTACTCAAAGCCTTCAGAGATTCTGTTCTCCCAGCGACAACGACCTCTTTCCCTCTAAGGCTCCTATCCCATTGCACCACAACATGGCTGGCACTGTTACGATAGCTGGAAGAGCGGAGCATGGAGAGGAGACAAAACAAGGCCATGAAGCCCAAAATGATGACGAAGCATATGACAACGGAATTGCCAAGGAAGCAGAGGTAGAGCGGCAGCAGGAGAGGACAAGGCGGCAGTTCTCGTCGACTGAGACGAGGGTGCGAAGGTCGGAGAGGGCAGCGTCGACAGAAGAGATGAGGCTAAATTTGCCGTTCACCGAACGTAGCCCCAAAACCTAGCCCCCCCCCCCCACCCCCCGCCGCTAAACTCACTCTCATTTCTTCTTCGTCGCCGATCAGCGCCCCCTATCGGTGTCGTGATCTGGGTTTTAACTTTTGAGAAATGAAGAGAGAGAGAGGAAAGAGAAAGGGGAGAGGGAGGGATTTAATTTTTTTTTATTTTTGTTAAATTAATTATTGTTAGATTATTAAAATGCGTTCAAAAATTAGATCACATACATTGCACATGACTAATTCCATTAGAAATTTAACGAATTTAGACTAAAAGGACTATAATGCCCACCCACCCCCGCCGCCGAACTCACCCTCATTTCTTCTCCGTCGCCGCCCCCTGCTAGTGTCGTGATCTGGGTTTTGACTTTTGAGAAATGAAGAGAGAGAGGAAAGAGAAAAGGGAGAGGGCAGAATTTAATATTTTTTTTTTATTTTTGTTAAATTAATTATTATTAGATTACTAAAATACCTTCAAAAATTAGATCACATATATTGCACATGACTTATCTCGTTAGAAATTTAACGGATTTGGACGAAAATAACTATAATTGCCAACATTTAGAGAGTTTAGGATCGTTTCAGTCAAAATTAAAAAAACATGAACTAAATCATCACCTTGTAAGGAGTTCAGGGGCCATTTTGACAAATTACTCTTTTTTTCCTTTTTTTTTTTTTTTTTTGCTAAAGTAAGTGAACATTTAATAATTTTCTTTTGTAGAATATACATAAAAAATAAAAAGTTTCATTATATTTCTTTTAAAAAAATTGTTTTTACAATGTAAATATAATATATTTTTTAATGATCTAAATGCTATTATCTTACTCGTAGAATTTTCCCAAAATGTTATTAGCAGATTTTAAAAAATATTTAGAGCAAAAAACTAATAAATCAAGTGAACAGTTTATTTGTTAACATGTTATTTACTTAAAAAATTTACTATTTACCTAATTAACTTTTACTTACTTCAAATATTTTAAAATCTTATTATTTACTTTCAATTAATTTTATAAAAAGCTATTTACTATAATTTCTCTTTTTAATAATAAGTATAAAAAAATCTGGAAACTCCCTCTTCCTCTCACTCTCTGTCCATCAGGTCCCCCACCCCAACACCCCCCCCCCCCCCGGGCCCGAAAAACCGATTTTCCCTGTTCGCAAACGAATCTCTCTCTCTCTCTCTCTTCCTCTCTCTTTCTTACGTTGCAGACTCGAGAAAATACTGCCCACCGATTTTCTCTCACCTCAAACAATTTCGTCTTCGTGGGCGTCATCGGAGATAGAGATCACAAAGCGGCGGCGATTTCGGCTCGTGATGAGTGGAGAATAGAAGAGGTTTTCCGATCTTCGCTCTAAGCTCACCGACTTCGCCGAATCTCTCGACTCTACAGCCAAATGCAATTAGGTCCCTTCTCTCAACATGTTGGTCTGTTCATCAAATTCTTTATGATTTCAAATAATTTAGCATCAAGATCTGTGTTTTTGTTTGCATTTTGATTTTGGAGTTCAATTAGCCTCAGGTATACATGTGTGTGTGGTCTGTGGGTGATTGTCTTTGTGTACGTGGGTATGTGTGGTTAATTTGCTTCTAGGAAGACTATTGTTCGTCTGTGTGTGTATTTAATGGTGTTGTGTGAGTGGTTAATTTGCTGCTCACTGGGAAGACCATTGTTTGTCGTGTGTGTATTTATTGTGTATGTTTTTAATTTGCTGCTCTGGAAGTGTGTGTGTGCAGTGGAAGTGTGATGGCACAATCTGAGATTTTGAGTAAAGGGAGCTCCAAAACAGAGGAAGAACACTTAGGTTCAAGTCTCGAAGAGGAATAAGAACAAATTGGCTCTGAAAATTCCTTTGTATTTCAAGGTCCAATAAAATCTGCCAACCCCAGCAGTTGTCAGCTGCTTAATAAGGCAAGATAGATCGAAAATACAATATCAGAACCATAGGACACCTCAGGAAAATAAACAACAAAAAGTCCATATGCAGTAAACGACAACTAGCAAATTAATATCAGAGGAAATAAACGACAGCTTCATACTAAACCACGTAAAGTAAAATTGTCAAAAGAGCGAAAGTAGACTATGCAATAGGTGCTCCTACATCAAAGTGTAATTTCTTGCTGTGTGAGTGTGTTTAATTTGCTGCTGTGAAATGATGTGTGTATTTCTTGCTTTGTGTAGATTAGGTTAGAGAGAATATGAGAAAAGATAAAGATGGGAATGCTCAATTCATTGAATTGCTTTGCTGAATCAAAGAGGCTATATACAATGAGTGATGCCATCTGTCTATACACGTGGCAATATCATGGAGCCTAACTATACACAAAGGATGACACTACAAACTAGCAAACAAATATATACCACGGTGCTGTACAAATTATATTATATTATACATATACTAAAAGGATGTAAGCCAGTACTGTGCATTTCGAGCCGATGAACAGTAAAATTACGAAAATGCCCTTCAGTTTCTTCTTTTTTTTTGGGCATGAACAGTGAACGGATCATTTTGCCCCTCATTAATCTACTCTGCCACTGTCCCCCGCGCGACTGTTCAATGAACAGTGATTTCACTGTTCATGAACAGTGATTCACTGTTCATTGAACATTTTTTTTTTTTTTTCGTTGGCTGCTTTTTTTTTTTTTTTTTTTTTTTCCTCTTCTTCTTCCTTCCATTTGCTGCGACCTTTTCCTTTTTTTTTTTTGGTTGGCTGCTCTCTCTTTTTTTTTTTTTTTACATGTGCTGCTTTTTTTTTTCTTTTTGTTGTTGTCATTGTTTTTTTACTCTTTTTTTTTTTTTTTTTTTTTTACGTTTGCTGATTTTATTTTTTATTTTTTACTTTTGTTGTTGTTGTTGTATTTTTTTTAATTTTTGATGCTTTGTTACGTTTTTTTTTTTTACTTTTATTGTTTTGCTTTATTGTTTAATAAATAGTTTTCTTTTTATTTTTATTGCTTTGCTACAGTTTTTTTTTAAATTTTTACTGTTTTGCTACAGTAAAAAAATATAATATTTCATTGTTTAATAAACAGTGATTTTTGTTTTTTGTTTTTTTTTTTGTTACTTTTGTTGTACGGTTCTTTTTTCCTACAGTAATACACAGTAACTGTTTTTTTATATTAAACTGTCAATTTTGTCCCTATCCTATGTACTGATTTTGGCTTATCTACAGTGGAATGATAGATTTGTTCTCACATATTTTACCTTTTTTTCGTAAAATTTTAGACATTAGATTCTGATCTATTGTTGTATTGTGTTTTTGCTCACTTTGTCTTTTTTTTTTTTTAATTTTTAAACAATTTTTTTAATTTAAATTTTTATCTTTATTTCGGATTTTTTTTTGTGTATCTTTTTTGTTTCTTTTGTTCTATTTTTTAAAGACCCATTTTTTTAAGGATTCTGCATGCAATTTTTTTTTCTTTTTTGTTTGTTTTGTTTTATATTTTAAAAATCATTTTTTTTAGTTTTTGCATGTATATAACCTGATAAAAATTTTTTTATTTTTTTTAAAACAGTAAAAAAAGAAGAAAATGAGTTATATATTTTATTTTATTATAATGTTTTTGTTAGGGTTAGTTTTTTCCGATTCTTTTGAGTTTAAAGATTTTTTTTCTTTTTTTTTTGTTTTTTGCTTTATTTTTCTTTAAATGATTATAACTACAGAAGATTTTTTTTTTCTTTTTTGCTTTTGTTTTCATTTTTATTATTGTTAGTTTTATTGTTATTTTGATTTTGCATCTTTATTGTTGGGAAAGATCTTGAGAAAAATTATATTGATTATAATTATAATATTTATCTTAACCAACTGTTTTTATCATATAATATTTAGTTTTTTATTTATTTTTTTCTTCATTTCCCGTGCAGCGCACGGGTATTCAACTCGTATATACTAAAGGGATGTTCTTGACCTGGCTGTGGACTGAAATTTTTTTTTTTTCTGCTGCTGCTTTTTTTTTTCTTTTTTCTTTTCTTTTCTTTTGTTGCCGCTGCTTTCCTTTTTTTTTTTTCTTTTACTTTTGTTGCCACTGCTTTTTTTTTTTTTCCTTTTATTGCTGCTGCTTTCTTTTTTTTTTTTTTTTTTCTTTTCTTTTCTTTTGTGGCCGCTACTATTTTTTTGTTTTGTTTTTTTTTTTTTGCTGTTGTTGCCGCTGTTTTTTTTTTCTTTTTTGCTGCTGCTTTTTTTTTTTTTTTTTTTACTTTTGTTGTTTTGCTTTACTGTTTAATGAATAGTATTTTTTTTAAACTTTTATTACTTTATTACAGTTGTTTTTTTTTTTTTTTAACTTTTATTACTTTGCTATAGTAAAATGATATAATATTTCACTGTTTAATAAACAGTGATTTTTTTTAATTTTTGTTGTTTTTGCTGTACAGTTTTTTTCTACAGTAATACACAGTAGTTGTTTTTTCTACATTAAACTACCGATTTTGCCCCTATCCTATGTGCTGATTTTGGCTTATCTACAGTGAAAGGACAGTTTTGTCCTCACATATTTTACTATTTTATCTACATTGCAGAGACTTTTTTGCCCCTCTGATTTAGTTGGTTTTCCTTAATCTACAGTGAGTTGACATTTTTATCCCTATTATACAGAAATTGCTGACTGTCCACACAGTATAATTATCGTTTTACGCCTCTTTTTTAGTTCATTTTCTTTTCCTACAGTGTGTTGCCGGTTTTACCTCTATCTAAAGTTTGTTTTTTTTTTTTTGTTAAGATTATTTGTATCTTTTTTTTACGCTAAATTTTAAACATTAGATTCTGATCTATTGTTATATTGTGTTTTTGCTCACTTTGTCTTTTTTTGATTTTTAAACGATTTTTTACTTTAAATTTTTTATCTTTATTTCGATTTTTTTTTTGTTTATTTTTTGTTTATTTTGTTCTATTTTTTAAAGACCCTTTTTTTTTAAGGATTCTGCATGCAATTTTTTTCCTTTTTTGTTTGTTTTGTTTTATATTTTAACAATCTTTTTTTTTTAAGTTTTTGCATGTATATAACCTGATAAAAAAAATTTTATTTGTTTTTAAAAACAGTAAAAAAAGGAGAAAATGAGATTTATATTTTATTTTGTTATAATGTTTTTGTTAGGGTTAGTTTTTTCCGATTCTTTTGGGTTTAAAGATTTTTTTCCTTTTTTGTCTGCTTTATTTTTGTTTTAATTTTTTTCTTTAAATGAGTGTAACTACAGAAAATTTTTTTCTTTTTTGCTTTTGTTTTCGTTTTTATTATTGTTAGTACTATTATCATTTTAATTTTGCATCTTCACTGTTGGGAGAAATTTTGAGAATAATTATACTTATTATAATTATAACATTTATCTTAACCAACTTTTTTATCTTATAATACTCAATTTATTTATTTTTTTTTTCCTTACCCGTGCAATGCACGGGTATTAAACTCGTAAATTACTATAGATTAGCACTAGTAGATGTTTTAACATCCCCCCTCAAGCACATTGGCAGTGGAATGACAGTGAGCTTGCAGTAGAGATACAGAAATCATTGTGATGGTAAAGCCTTAGTCATAGCATCAGCTAATTGATCTTCGGAGTGTGTGTGTTGAACCAGCAAGGTGTGTTGCATAACTTTGTCATGAATAAAATGATGATCCATTTCCACATGTTTAGTGCGAGCATGAAGGACCGGGTTGGCTGCAAGATATGTAGCACTAAGATTGTCACACAACAAAGGGGCAGATAATGGAACAGACAACTCATGAAGAATGGACTCAAGCCAAGAAATCTCAGCAGCTCTGTTTGCCACATACGGTATTCGGACTCTGTCCTAGATCTAGAGACCACTCATTGTTTAGAAGAGGACCCGGAGATCAAGTTCAGACCTAGGAATATGCAGTAGCCATCGATGCTACATCTATCATCAGGACAACTTGCCCAATCAACGTCAATGTAGCATGTAAGTGTTAGATCATTTGAACGTTGGAAATGGAGACCATAGTGAACTATAGCTTTCAGATATCTTAGGATACGTTTTACAGCTTGCCAATGATTAGTAGTTGGAGAATGCATAAACTGACAAACCTTGTTGACGGCAAAACTAATATCTGGTCTTGTCAACGTACAATATTGCAGCGCACCCACCACTCGTCTATAGTCGGATGGATCCTCAAGTGGCTGACCTTCATAGAGAGACAGGGTTAGACCCGATGACATTGGAGTATGATGAGGTTTACAATCAGTCATGCCGGTTCGTGCTAAAATATCCTTTATGTACTTTGATTGACTTAGATGCAAACCATGACTAGATTGCATAACTTCGAGACCAAGGAAATATGACAGCGGCCCAAGGTCTTTCAAAGCAAATTTTCAGTTTAACTTGGAGATTAGGTGCTTGAGCAAGGGGAAGTTATTGCCTGTAATGATGATATCATCAACGTACACAAGCATAATCACCATGACAGTGGAAGTGTGAAGAAAGAACATAGAAGTGTCAGCCTTAGAGGCAATAAAACCCCACTAAAGAAGACAAGTACTAAGCTTTGTGAACCAGGCACGAGGGGATTGCTTAAGTCCATAAATAGCTTTATGAAGCTTGCAAACTAGAGGAATAGCAGAAGAAATAGAGAAACCTGGTGGTTGTTCCATGTACAGTTCCTCATTAAGGTCGCCATTCAAAAAGGCATTGTGCACGTCTAGTTGCCGAATAGACCTGTTCCTATAAGGGCCAAGCTAATAACTAACTGAACAGTATTCGTTTTAACCACTGGTCTGAAAGCCTCGGTATAATCAAGTCCTGGAGTTTGGTGAAATCCCTTAGCAACTAGTCGAGCTTTGTGACGTTCAATACTCCCATCAGATTTAAATTTTAGTTTGTACACCCATTTGGAACCAATAACTTTCTGAGGGAGAAACCGGAACCAAGGACCAGGTGTTATGGCGATGTAAGGCAGAAAGCTCAACTTGCATGGCAGCTTTCCACTCTGGAATAGCCAATGCTTGCTACACAGAAGTAGGTTCTAGATTGGTAGTGTGAAGTAATGCTTTGGGCTTAAAAGTACCAACCTTAGATCTTGTATGCATCGAGTGGGTGTTAGATGGACCAGGTTGTCTGTATATTCACGGAAGCTGAACAGTAGGGCCTGTAATAGTAGAACCATGTGCCATATCCAAAGTATTGGAAACATGCTCAGGTGACAGTGAAATGTGACCAACAGAAGAATCATGTTGTGCAACACATGGAGGACAAATTGAAGAGGAAGAAGAAGTGTTTGGAGAAAGAGAAAGAGAGGGACTCGTGGAAATAGGAGAGGAGGATAGTGGTGACATTCATAGTGTTGTAGGAGTAGGAGGAAGGTCAAAGGAAGAGGATGAAGTGGTAGTAGGGTTAGAAGATGATGTAGAGGACGATGGAGTGGAAGTAGGTAAATGAGCAAAAGGGAAAGCTCGCTCATTGAATATAACATGACGTGAAATATAGACTCTACCTGTTTGAGTATGAAGACAAAGATAACCCTTATGTTGAGAGCTATATCTAATGAATGCGCATTCAGCTGAACGAAGTTCAAGTTTATTGTTGTTATAAGGGCGCACAAATGGATAACACGCACAACCAAAGGTTTTGAGAAAAACATAATTTGGAATTTTGTGATACAGAGTTTCATAAGGAGATTTATTGGAGAGGATAGGAGTTGGAAGACAGTTGATTAGATATGTACTAGTTTGAAAAGCATAGGGCCACATAGATAAAGGTATGGAGCTGTGCGCTAACAATGTGAGACCCATTTCAACAACATGTCGATTTTTTCTTTCGACACAACCATTTTGTTGTGGTGTATATGGGCAAGCAACTTTGTGAAGAACACCGTGAGAAGCTAGAAAGGACGAAATGGTTCTAAACTCACCACCCCAATCACTCTGTAAAGTTTTGATTTTAGTGTCAAGTTGTGTTTCGACCGTGGTTTTAAACTTTGTAAATGTTGGAAATGCCTCATCCTTTGTATTGAGTAGATACAACCATGTAAAACGAGAAAAATCATCAATGAAAAGAACAAGTGAAACTGAACAACAAAGTAACTACGTTGAATCTTAGTTCACACTTACGGAAAAAAAATTTTTCCTAGGGTTTTTACATGACGCTTCTTTTTACTAGCCAAAGTGACTTGTGAATTTTTAATAGATAAAACTTCAAATTGATAGAAAATTTCTAAGGCACCCTTGCCATTGAAAAATAAAACAAACAAAAGGAAGTAATACGACCATAGTATCTCACAATTTCACCTTAAAAAAAAAACAAACAAACAAACAAACAAACAAAAAAAACACACACACACACACCTTTTATCCTCCAAGAGAAATTACAAACATTTAGTAAGTTGACATTATAATTAAACAAATAATTTTTCATCCATCCTTCCCTCTTAGCAAACAATAAAAATATTCAGTTAATCCTCTCTATTTTTTACATTTTCTACTCTTCTAATTGTATTATTGTCCCCACCATGGTTCAATATATTATCAATATTTCACAAATTTTAGTCGAAATTTTGGTTTTGGAAGGTCAAAATATCTTTTGGATAGCCAAAAATAAAAAATAAAAAAAATCTTTTTTTTCCCCCTCAAATATCGATAACAAATCAATAAATATCAGTTAAAATATCATTTTCGTTAGTCATAATGTCATTCATGCCAAGTTTTTAGAATAGTTTTCGAGATAATTTTAGAAAAAATATCAATAATTACGAAACTTTCGATCATGGATATACTTTTATTATCTTTTTACGTTATCTATACTTTTCAGTTTAAATATTTATTTTGATCCCCTAGTAATATATCTTTTGAGTAAAACAAAACAAAACAAAAATCTAAGGCTTAAAAAAAACCCCCAAAAAGAAGCAAAGAAAAATAAAGGAAATAAATTAAAGCTCAAGAATGCTAAAATTTGATTAAGATAGTTTTTATGAGTTTATCAATGAATTTAAGATCTCATTATATAGCAGCTTCTCCAGTAGGGTTCCTCTTGTTTGTTATGGATATAGAATTTTAAATTATCGTAATCCGAGCATCCCTCCACCATCTCAAGTAAACAATTGAGAGTATCCAGAGTTTCTTATTCATGAAAATACAATGGGAAGATATAAACAAATTTATACGTGGCATACTTATAACTAAATTCAATACGATTCTAAATATATGTCGTGGCACTTGTACTACTTGAATCAAGAACATCATTAAATTTCCTTTTCATATTAATATCTGTAATTTATACAATGTTTCTCAAGTAAAACTAGTTTAATTATCTTTTCAGCATTGTTACAATCCTAAACATTAGAAAAATGTATTAGTGTAAATTTTCATAATTTCTGTAATTTTCTTATTTTCAAATATTTTGAAAAGCCATATTCCACGGATATTGATATTTTCATCCCAACAAACCGAAAGGAAGAAAAAGAGAGCAAAATCATAATTAAACCTCGTCCCATGATGTAACACATTACATTAAAAATAAAAAAGGATTGGGAGCCAAAACATTATATCTTATTCAGTACAAATAAGACCACGAAATCTAGTCTCTGCAAACAATGCTTAGTTAGCAGCTTGGTAACTGATAAATATGTTTCTTAGCTGAATAACATTGCGTACTTCACAATTATCAGGAAAAAAAAAAAAAAAAAGGTACAGACTTCACTAAATGGGATTCTGTCCAAACTATCAGTAAAACACGAGTAAAAGACAAAATCTTGTACAATCCTATTTGCTGCTTCATGTATCTTCCTTTTCTGTACACTTAAACTTAAGACCAGCCCCAAAGATTACACGAGATCGCATTGACAAAAATGAATTGGCACCATAAGCAACAGGCGTAAGGCGAAACTCGGCAAATGCATGGAAGGAACTGCTAAGTTGTTGAAAATCAGATCGGTGAAGGACAGTCCCTTTGATTTGCCTCGAGTAGGGCTCTAGATCATTTTGTTTCTTTTTCGATGTAAAGCAGTGGCGTACACGAACAAGGTGATTTTTTGAACCAGTTGTGTACCTCCCACGCACCTTGACCACCAAGATAACTTCTCTGTCTCTGGTGTCTTCACACCTGGAGTTTAGCGGGACACCAGCAACAAACTCTTCCAGTGTTTGGAAGTCCTCATGGCGAACTGACACCTCTGCAATATGTTCTGGTCTGATAATTCCAGTAGCTGGAGTAACCTAAATCAAAAGGAAAAACCAATTTTTTTGATAAGAAATTTCAAGATATCAAAACAAAATCCGGAAAACAGAACAAAAGAGAGAACAAAATAGATAAATATAAAGACAACAGAAGAAAATGAAAAGTCTTCAAATGCAATGAAAAACCAAA
Organism: Ficus microcarpa; assembly: GCA_025413485.1. Lineage (NCBI taxonomy): Eukaryota > Viridiplantae > Streptophyta > Magnoliopsida > Rosales > Moraceae > Ficus > Ficus microcarpa. The sequence continues at coordinate 29,472 of JAINRI010000188.1, read as the reverse complement.
AATGAGCAAAGCCAATTCGAACGAAATGAGTTACCTCTAGCCATCGTGGAAAGCCAAAAGAACCTCTAGGAGTAGGATCTGATGAAAGCCCATCATCCTTAACTGTAGACTGTCCTTCACAGACTATTTCATACAATGCATCTTTTTTTCCACATTTATTAGTGATGCGCAAGATGGACGTATCCTGGTTTTGAAGAATTATGTTGTTTGTACTGATGATTGCTTCCAGAATCTTGCACAATTCATCGATCATAAATTTGATCTTCTTATTTGATCGAAGAATCTCTCCGAGCTCCTGTCTCCTAACTGACTCATCAACTCGTGCAATATCAACAGTAAATATGCAGCGGATGGGCTTATGGTCACTGTCTGTCACATCCATGCAAGCATCGTACCTAGCAAATGGAAGATGCCGAGTTTTTCAAATTTTAAGAAGACCCTTTTACATAAGCAAGCAACACATACACAGAAGATGTGCTTGCAGCAGGTGCACTATAAGCATGTTTACTTAGACAGGAGTTGGACCAGGATCCCCTCGTATGCATGTTCTAAAAATAAAGTTGTTTGATGCAAATCAAAAAGCTATAAGATTCCATCCAAAATGAAAATTGATAAGCTTGGTTTGGTACGTTGATGTCATTAAAACATGAGCTTGGTAACATATGCATTCAAATAAGTATGGACTACGCAAACCATGTAAATCAGAAGATGTCTATCCAAAAAGTAAATGAATTTGGGCAAATATATAGGAATCTAAAGCAGCCTTGTAAATTACGATCCCATAACGTAAGGGTAATGTGACACCGTCTTGTGTTCTGTGTAAATGGAAAGAAATCGTTCGTTCTAAAGGAACTTACTGCAATATTGAGGAAACTACAGGACACTACAAACTGCATTCTGATACTGGGGATGAACGACTATCACGATATAATATTCTATCACACCAAGCTGGAATGCACTTCTTTTCACCTGAATCATACCCTGCAAAAGATGAATTACAAAAGGTTAATAACTTTCAAAAGCTTTTGATCATGCTCAGCGAACAAATCTCGGAAAGGACTGTGAGCCTGTCAATTGTTAAGAGACTATTCTCCCCCGAGAAGATTTTGAAAAATTCCATAAACACACAAAATAGTTACAAAACAACCTCAAACAGTCTAATTAGCGTCCGGTTTGAATCTATTCTAATATGTTTTTGAACCTTATGATAATGCCAGATCCCTACATACTAAAAGATACCTGCTAAGCCAACTTGGTGTCTTTCAAACTTGTATGTGGGAGGAAACTTTCTGACAGCTTCCCGCATTCCTTGAAAGACGTTTCCAGCTTCCATTTCTGCTCGAAACTGATCCCTTTCTCTAAGCCAATCAAAGCATCTTTGTGACACAAAATCCCTAGCTTCGTCATAAGATATACCATCAAGTCGATAATTAAAATCCCCAAGAAATGTCACCATGTCAGCCTCTGATAATTCAGGAATGCCTTCAGCAGAGTAGGTAGTACCAGCCTGTGAAGAAAATAATGCCTTGTCAAAACAAATAGAAGAAGATTGCCTCCATTAAAAATAACTAAGATCAAATGAGCCGGCTTTAGTCAATGCATATACGTACATTTGTATTGCATAGCATCTGAGCAGCAGATGAAGCACCCAGCTGCAACAGAAAGGACCAATGGCAATCCAGATCTATAAACAAGCCAAAATAAATACATTGAGAAGGCAAGCAAACAATACAAGAACAGGTACAGCAGCGGCAGTGAAAAGATTGGTCGGTCTGCTGAAGGTCATCGTTCGATATACATGATCAAAGTCTGCATTCCAGCAATTGACTGCCTCTAGATGTGCAGCAAAGTGACAGTTAACAAAGCACATTATTCTGTCGTACACTCTAATCCTCAAACCAACAGCTCCCCGCAAAGCAAACATTTAGCCACATCAATTTCCATTTGGAACAAAAAGGGGCCTCAGATGAACATGTATCGACATTGAAGCTGTATCAAACCACCTTCAGGAACTAAGCTGATATACCTATACCCCCTACCCCCAAAAAAAAAAACTTAATCTTCTATTCTTCCCATCCTCTCTTTGGCATTAAGACAGCACTAATCGATTAGGCGGACAAATAGATTGTGCTTCATATGATAATAGCAAATAATTATACAGGAGACTCAAAGCAACCCACCAAGTTAAGTTCAGACTTTTAGTTTCATTGAATATAGTTTGACACTTTGACCTCAAAACGCAAAACGCCTAGCAGAAGACAAAGTAATGCTCGTAAAAATATTCTTATTTTGTGCTATCGTCTTTCTCCTCCCAGGGTACGCCTTCACATAAATGAAAGTAACAAAATTGTGCTATCACAATCATAAAGTGGAAGCCTCACCTTATTACCAATAGCACACCCAAAGCCACATGGAACCGCTGCTGCGTCAACATCCCCTACATAAGCTCTAAGATCATTTCTCACCCTAAAAGATGAAATTCAACAATCATTTACCAGAACCTCAAAAAAGGATAAAGACTGTAGAAAGCTTCCAAAAAGGTGGTCAAACAAAAATGTAACTGCATGATTATTAATAAAAACAAAAAAAATTAAATTAAATTAATAAACTTTTCAAGTGCCCTACGCTGATTTCCAAAATATTCTTGTCAAGGGTGAAACAAAATATTACAGCATTTCACACATTATTTGTAATAAATTAAAGTTACAGGGTGCTTAAGACAAGCAAATATTCTATTAAAGGCAATGATAAAAGGGTTTTGTTTATGTGACGTTGAACAATAGCAAATATTCTATTCCAAGAAAAGTACTGACCATGCAGCAATAAGCAAGCCTGCTAATTGTCTAGAACCAACACGATCAAACGTTGATCCTTCATCCAATGTTTTGCCTATCATCTCCAGCCACCACTGCCCAACAGAACTTCCCTCCAGACCTACCTACAGTTAAAAGAAAACAAGGAAGTTTATAATCGAGAAAAACAGCTGTACAAGAACTAAGGAGAAAAAATAGAAATAAGCAAGCCATATCTTGTCAGAACGTCATATTTTGATTCCTTCTATTTAAGGAGAGCCATTTCATGTTTATAAGAGACATTCTCCTCTGAATTTTATTGCCTAATAAAATGCTTATCAGGTTCCCAGTCTTCAGTATTCAAATTCTTCACAGTTCTAATATATGTTAACTTGCATGATTAAGAGAGTTCGTGTTTGCCATTTGACTAGGAAAAACTGCCTCTTATAAATTCATGAAAGTTTTGGCAGAACATACAGTCTCTTTAGCTGCAGACGTAGCAAGAAAACCAGCACCCAATTCAACTTCTTGGAGCCCGACAACAACAATGTTGACATCAGAGGTGACAGAACCTAGCCAGGAAATGAGCGAGTCATGAGACACTCTTCCTTGTCCAACATTCCATGTACCAGTCAAAATTTTCAAATTCTCTATCCTCGTCTACAGAAACTCTTCGCCAGCCAACTCCGAACGCACTATACCATCAAGGGGTCCAGGTGATGTGACATTCCATCCGCGTATACCACCATGGTTTGCCAAGGTGAATATATAACCTGCTCCTGCAGTCATTTTTATCACGGGACTGCTGTGAGCTACCCATCCTCCAAGCATATTACCCTCAAGGTCGAGTACCTGGACGGTACCACTTAGATAACCCACCCATATTCGCATACCAAAAGTACAAAGGCATTGAACAGCGGAAGGATGATAATGGAAATCTTGTATACGATTGCCATTCCCGTCCCACAGCACAAGCAAGCCACTTGTACACCCAGTCCAAACCATACCATCTATAGTCATCACTAGTGCTTCAGTTCTTCGATCATCATCTCCAAAGGCGCCCTTTTGCTCCAACTCGACGAACAGCATCAGCCGCTCCCATTATAGCATTGCGTGACCGCTGGAAGAATCCAAAAGAATTTTGTGTTTTCTCTTTCTTCGACCTGGAAAGGACTTTCACAGAGATGTCCTGTACAGACGATATGTCCACTCGATTCTCCAGCTGACCATCTGTATTGAAAACTTTCAGTAACTCTCTCGTACGAGAATCCCTGCAACATAACAACTAGTATAATAAATAAAATCTATTGCCTAGGATATGCCTACAATTACAAAAATGCAAAACTTATAATTTCATGTGAAGCATTAATGTCCACTTAAAATACAGGTGAACACATAAGGCACGAAGCACATATTCATCCAAAAATTACAAGAAACTTTTAATTTTCTTTATTTTTCTAATTTCTTTTGGTTGGTACAAAGAATCGCACAAAATATATATATATAGTTAAGAAAGAAACATCAACACTCCTTGCCTTTGGCTGAGATACAAATTGCATGCTGATGACAAACCGAAGGCAATATGTAAAAGATTGAATTGACAATGACACTAATTATCACATATAAGTCAAAAGGACTTCATATTTGAATCCAGGGAAAATATGACGTTACTCAAAAAAATGCACAAAATAAAACATTAGCAGTAACAAAAAATAATATTGAGAATGTAGGCATACCAAAAGGCAAACGATAAATAGCCAGCACTCCAAACTTTTGCTCTAGTATTACTGACAACAGGTATTTGACATCCGAATTTAATGTGTTACTAAATCCATTTACGGCAACTTCGCTCCTTGGGTCAATGAACGATCTCTCTATCAACATTGAAGCCATGGGCCTTTCTTCGGCAGTTAAAGAAAGAGATCTTTCAATAGCTTCCCAAGGCCATATTTTAATCACACCGACCTCCGAACTGGACCACAGGTCTCCTGAATAAGAAAAGAAAAACAGAAAGCATCAAGAAACTGTTGACATGGGTCAAGAAACATGCTTCAGAAAATTATTGAACATGCATCTTTACATGAATAAGAAGGCACCAAGAACAGCATTATTTCACTTTCCTTTATTTACTTTTCTTGGGTCATACGCATTTGGCCTCAACTGTGCTTGTCTCTACTAATACATGAAAATTTCAGCTCTTTACATGTACTGTTCATAGTACAGAAACACCAAGGACCTTTTGTTTTATTTTTATTTTTATTTTTATTTTTTTAAAGATCTTCCTACATCTATATAAACGCTAGTTTATCAAGAATACGCGAGAAAAGTACTTCGAATATTTGATTTATCGCTAGAGATGGCTTAGAATAAATAATTTATTATCAAATGGATTTGTCCATTCTAATACTCCATCTGAGAGTTATCAGCATTTATCAAAGTTGTTCCTATCTAACAGAGCCCTATTGGGTCAACTGACAGAGAAGTTATTGAGAAAAAAGATGGCTTTTCTCGGATGAAATGGTTGTTGCTATCTGCTACAATAGCAAATCAATGGTTTAACTAAATAACTATATAAAAGAGATAGACGTTTCTCTTCATCTCAGGTCAACAGATCTTCTAAATTGAAAGATCCCCTACTATGGATAATACATTTTCTGGTTGACTGCCTAGTTCTAATTGTTTTGTTCTGAAGCAAAGAAATCCACTAGGCGGTTTGGTATGGGTTTAATTGGAGTCCCACGGAGGATTTTGAATCCCTCGCCTTATTCATCCCCTCCTGGAATTCCTCCTACCAAATAACTATAAGCCCAAAAATCCATCCATCTAATATTTCAACATTTCCTCCCGAACAAACAAGGCCTAAAGTAAATTATTTTCTATTCAATGTAACTGCTCCAAAATCCAATTCCATTTAAAATTCTTAGCAACAAAAGCAACATATCTAAAAACATAATGATAATCACAGCAATCAAGTGACAGAGAAAATTTCATAAAAATCTTTCTTCTATTTCTCAAGTATTGCATAATTTAATTCATTCGATTCTCATAGCAAAATGTAAACAAGCAACCAAACAAATAAAACTGACCATAAACTGTGAAAACGAGAGAAAGAACGGGGGCTTTTTGAGCCAGCAACGACAAGGCTTCCTTGAAAGCAACGCCATTTTCATCCATTCTCTAACACCTGATCCTCCCATCCCCATGCCAACTCCACACCATCCTCGCCCCCTCATCCGCCGCCAGACACAGAGCCGGCGACGTCCCTACCGACTCCTTGAACGGCACCGCGTCCTCGTGGTTGTCGCCTTCCCCTGCGGCGGCGCAGAGACCGGTCAGCTCCCACCGGCGGAGACCACACTCGGCGGCGGCCCAGAGATGCGAGCCCGTGGTGGCGATCGAGCGGAGGAAGCGGCCGATCTGAGCTCCCGGAGCGGGTGAGGCCTCACCTCCAGGCTGAACGGCCGGTGAGGGTGCACGGCGGCGCGAACAGGCAGGCGGAAGATGCCGGAGCCGCCGCCTGGGGCGATGAACTCCGGGAGAGGTTTTGGAAGAGGAACGGCGTCGGTAGGGAAGGAATTGGAAGGTGGAGAATGGTGAGGGGTGAGGGAGCGCTTGCGGTCGAGGAATTGGAGCATGTAGTCGAGGCGCTTGGAGGCGGATTCCATGGAAGAAGAGTCGTCGTTCTTGAGGAGGTCTTGCTCGTCTTCTTCGTCATCGGAGGAGTCGATGAAGCGGCGGTCGGAACTGGAACGGAGATTGGTGATGGTAGCGGAGCCGGAGCAGGAGCCGGAGCCGGAGCCGGTGCCGGTGCTGGTGGCGGAGGTGAAGAGGCCGAAAACATCGTCGTTTGGGTCAGATGGATCCATGGGAGAGAGAGAAGAGGATGATAGGGCGAGAAAATCTAGGCTAAAAGGAAATCACCACGGTATCTGTCTGTTTGTATATGACTCTTGGGCGTGAATTTTATATTGAAAAATAAATAAATAAGGTGAGACAGATAATTTAATAGGATAAGACTGTGGTAAAGATTCTTTTGGTATAATTATTGAAAGGTCTCCTCTTTAGACCATTCATATTAGATCTGTTGAGTGAAATATTGTATATGTATGGTAATTATGGTATGCACTAGCTCATATTATAATAGATTAAAAAGTTTAACAAAATTGAAAAATACTCATTATCCCATTATTCATCCATGTTCTGCCCTTCAATAACCTCGAATAGGGCTTCATGGACAGCCCCACTGTTGCTGTTGACCCACTAGCCTTGTTGTTCAATTACAGCATAGATCACTGAGCACAAAGGTAGAGCAGAGAAATCTCTTGATGAAACGGCTACGATGAAATGACGGAGGGAATTCCGATGCCTACGACACCGTCTCCATCGATCTCAAGTCCACCAAGCAAGGAGTCTCTTTGCCTCCTCACCGCCCTCTGCGTGGCCCCACCCTAACACAGCAGGACCCACCTCACCAAGAACATCACTCAAGATAGAGAAAGAAGGAGGCAATGGCAGTGGGTCTTCCCATGGAAGTGGAGCAGCTCGGTCCAGCCTTTTTGGGCAAACCCAGTTGCCAACAGTAGGTCTTCCCTTCAAACAATGGCTTCACGAATAGCCCTACCACCGCCATCGACCCACCGCCCTTGCCATTTGGTTATAGTACAAATCGCCGAGCATAAAGCATGACTAAAAAACATCCCAATGAAAGAACATTAAGGATACAAAAGAGGGAATCCAAATGTCTACTGACACCGTCTCCACCGATCCCAAGCCCACTGGGCAAGGAGTCACTCTACCTCCTCCAAACTTGTTGTGCGAGGCCCACCCTAGTGTGGCGGCGACTTAGTCGCCGACGATGGATCTCCCATTCGTTTTTCAAAATTTTTTTAATCAGATCAGATTAAATTTTTTTGTTGAAGAAAAAAATGTAAATCTCAAATAAAATGAAAGATTATGTGTATATGAGACTATATTAACATTAAATGCACCTTATATCATAGTCGTTTACTTCGTCACGTGATCATTTTTAACCGTTAGATGGATTACTACAAGTAGTTACTTTGAGGCTCTACCAGAGTATTTTCCAATTTAACAATCACAAATGAGTAATTCAATTTTTTTTTCATCATTAACGTGTGCGTTTCACGTGTCATATTTCATTAAGAATTAAATAAAAGAGAAACAATTGAGAAAGTTCTAAAATTTAAGGAAAACTAATATTACAAATTAAAATTTCAGATATGTATTGTGATAAGGTTTGAAATTAAAGGACAAAAAAAAAAGATGGGATTTATTGATTAAAAAAATGGGTAAGGCTATGGTAAAGCTGTTTTTATATACCGTACCAGTAGAACTCATTTTTAAACTGTTAACATGTAATCAAACGGTTGAAATGTTAATATACCTTACATCATCCTAGTATAAACTAAACAAATTAAAAAATAATAATAATGTATAAAAAATAAATTTAAAAAAAAAAACTAAAACACCCTCTGACGGCGACCCAGTCCCCAAGATGCTGGCAACCCCCCCCCCCCCCCCCCCGACACCAACGAAGCCCAGCCACCCCCCCACGACACGGTTACCCAGTCCTTACCCCCCCCCCCCCCCTCAAATGCTAACAAAGCCCTACCCCCTCCCCGTGCCCAATGTCTAGCTTCCCCCAGCAAGTTGCCCCCAGATCCGGTCCCTCCCTCCCTCCTCACCCTAGGGTCGACCTTCCCTCGGCAAGCCGCCCCAAGATCTGATCCCTCTATAGCTTGGCCCCCGCCCAGTGACCTTCTCCAATCCCTCTGCAACTCAGGCCCCCGACCGGCGACCTTCGTGCACCCCCCTCCCACTTGACGACGGGACCCTCCTCTCAAGGCCCGTGACCCAACCCTCTCCCCGAACGATGAGCTCCTCCCTCCCTCCTTCCCGACCCTGACGACAGAAACCTCCCCTCCCCCTCCCCCCCAAACCTTCTTCCGGTAAAGGTGGATTTTTAAAGTTTTTTTTTTTAATTTGTAATTTCTTAATCAAATACTACTTTAAGGAAAAGTATATGATAATTACCGTACATAAATAACATTTCAGTCGTTTGATAATATTTGAACTGTCTAAAAATGAGTTCTACCGATATGGTATATAAAAAGAGCTCTACCATGTATTCTTCCTAAACAAGATAGGATTTAGATTTATACATCAATATGTGTGTGTGTGTGTGTGTGTTTATGTCTAAATAGGATCGTGTATAAACAAGGATCTTTTAACCAACCCCTATACGGCACATTTGGAACTAACTATTACACTTTGGGAACGTGGAGTGGAGTGAAGCGCATGATGTTTGTTTGGTTTATTTATTTATTTTAAAGAAGAAGAAGAAGAAGAACACTTTTGACCTTTAATTTACTAAAATTTGATTAAAGAAAATTCTAAAATAAAAGGAGTTGGAGACTCAAATTATGCAAATCGTGTTTTGTCTCAATATGAATGACCAAATTTCTACTACACTTTTTTGTTTTTGTTTTTGTTTTTGTTTTTGGCTTTTGGTTTTTTTTTTTTTTTTCGGGAAAAGAAGTAAATAGCATTTTTGTATAAATTATTAAAGAAATAGCATGTTTAAAAAAATATTTAGAATAATTAATATCAAATAATCAAGTATTTAATTGTTGTTTATATAATAAAATTTCTATTTACTAAATAAATTTATTATTTATTATAAATATTTTAACATCTTATTATTTACATAATTGTTTTTTGTGAAATAATAATCCGCTATAATTTTCCTAGTTTTTGTAGAGCAAATACTATTAGCAGAATTTTGATGTGTTTTTTTTTTCCTTTTCTATTTTTGCTAAAAAATTTATTTAGTAGAATATACATAAAAGAAAAAGTTTCATTATATTTCTTTTTTTTTTTTTTTTTTGCAAAGTAAATATAATATTTTTTTAATGATCTAAAATGCTATTATCTTACTACAGAAACGGAGAATTTTTCCAAAATGATATTAGCATATTTTAAAAAATATTTGCAGAAATAACTAATAAATCAAGTAAATAGTATTTTTGGTTAACATGTTATTTACTTTAAAAAATTTACTATTTACCTAATAAATTTTTATTCACTTCAAATATTTTAAGACCTTATTATTTACTTTCAATTGATTTTATAAACAAGCTATTTACTATAATTTCTCTTTTTGAAGAATGGGTACCACACTTACTATTTTCCTTTTTAAATTCTCTTCATTCTTTTTTTCCCCTCTTACAGAACAACAACTCACTCTTTCTATTTTCACTCCTAAAATCTCATGACATTATTATTATTATTATTATTATTTTCCCATTCTCGTCCCTACCAAACGTAACGTTAATGAGAATGAGAGATGCTCACTAATCTGGAGGTTAATATATCAATAACTTTTTCTACCGAAAAAGTACGATCACAAATTATCTTACAACTCAAACAAAACAAAACTTATTTATTTATTTATTTATTTATTTATTTATTTTGATTTTTGATGAAGAATTATTAGAATAATCTGGGGTCCTAATTACTAAAAGGAGGCGTCTATTGACACTTCTCAATATACTTTTCTTCACCCCTTTCTTAAATTATCCACTAATTAAAATTTAAATATCCATTTTTACTTATTACACCCCTTTTATTATTCCACAATAATTCATTCAATTTAATTCTATTTTTAATCCTTTTGCACCCACCAACCAACAAATAACCCATTTTTTTAAACAATTTTTTTTTCATTTATTGTTTTTCTTATTTTTTTGACTTCTTTTTTTTTTTTTTTAAGAAATTCAATGATTTTTTTTTAAATAAGATTTCATGAAACTAATAAAGTCGTAATTTTATATCTATTTATTTTTTTTAATGTCGTAGATATATATACATATATATATGTATATTAATATTGTTGTTATATATATGTACTGTAAGTTATTGCTCGTAATTTTCTTGTGAAAATAGTTATTATAAAAAATATAGTTGTCTGGGAAAATAGTAGTAGTAGTAGTAGTAGTGATTGTTTAAAAAAATAAGGGTTATTTATTTATTGGTGAATACAAAAAGAACGAAGAGTATAATTAAATTGTAGGGATTTTTTTTTTAATAATAATAAAGGTGTAACAAGTAATAATGAACATCTAAATTTTTAATTGATAGAATTTAAAAAGGAGATGAAAAAAGTAAATAAATAAAATAGATGAAATATATTAAGAAAAATAATAACAATAACAATATTAACGAAGAGTCGTGGAGACGTGGGCTTCATCAATTGTAAGAGTCTTCTAATGGGAACGAGGAGTTGAATAATGTAAGTCTGCCATCTCAGCATATATATATATATATATATATATGTATATATAAATCTCCCTTGCTCTTGAATATTCTGGTCCCCCAGCAATCTCATTGGTTCGTAAAAGTTAGTTGTATTTATTTTAATTTCACAAAAAAAAAAAAAAGAGAAAAGGATTCTTTCTTTTGTAAGGGAGATGCCTAAGGCAATCCAACTCTATTTATGTTAGTCACGCAATTATATAAAAATCCTTTATATTTTATTTTATTTTATTTTTTTGCTGAAATAACATTTTCTTTTTACTGGGAATTAACTTTATTTATTGAAGAATAATTGGCCCAAATAGTTATTGATCTCTTTCAAAAGTGATGATTTGATTTCTGTTCTTTTTATTATTATTATTTTTTTTTACCGAAATAACCCCAAACTCCTATTGTTTGGCCATTTCAACTCTTTTTGTCTGATTCCATTAAAAAAACTCACGGAATAATCACATGAGAAACACGTTTTGTACTTTTTGAAAGAAAATACCCTTATTCATATAATAACGTTAAAAAAAAAGAAAAAAAAAAAAGAGGAGAGACATCTATCCCTCTCCTCCCTCCCCCACACCCACTCCCCCAACAGATCCGATGCTGGAGCTGAACGTCGTTTCCCTTCCTCCTTCCCCCCTCCCCTCTGCTGGCGTTGCGATTTGAATTGCCCCTCCAGTGCCGCGTGCTTTGTCTCCCTCCCTCCTCCCCCTCCCCCGCCCCACCGGAGCTCGCTGATCTGGGTCCTTCCTTCCCCTGCATAATCGCTGTCGTCTACCCTCCCCCTTGGAGTTTCCCTTTCGTCTTCGCCACCATCCGGCCCCGCCCCCACCCAAAATCCTCCCCCCAGGAGTTCACTGATCTGGGTCCCCCCTTCCCCTGATGGTGTCATCGATCTTGAAGAGAGAGAAGAGAAAGAAAAGGGAATTTTGTTTTTGTTTTTTATTTTGTTTTATTTTTATTAAATGAATTATTATTGAAGTATTAAAATGCCTTCATTAATTAAATCACATGCATTGCACATGATACATTCTGTTAAAAATTTAACAGATTTGGACGGAAAGAACTATAATGACCAACATTTTAAAAGTTTAGGATTTTCTCGGCAAAAAATAAAAATAAAAAATATAGACCAAACTGTCACCTTTTAAAGAGTTCAGGGACTATTTGGGTCAATTACTCTTATTGAATGGAAAACATAATGGACTATGACCATTTGGTCTAGGGGCATTGAGTTTGGAATGTTGATAGGGCTTTTAAGAGAGTTTATGGATTCGATCTCGAATATATATCAAGTAAGTTATGAAATGAAACGGTATAGATGTTAAGAAAAAGTTAAGGTTAATACTTATTAGTCTTATTGAGTTTATTTTAAGCAAAAAACTCAATAAGGTCCTAAATTTAATGTCAAATATTTTTATTTTGGAGTGGTAATACAATCAAAATTTATTAGGTCCCCGTTTAGAGGAATGATTTACCTCGATTTGACCTATCCATGTGATGGATCATTTAAAAACACATATGGCATAAAAAATTTTGGATAGACCATCTAAATGCTACGCTGAAAATAGCTATTTAGGTAAACTAAAGAACAATACCCCTCCTAAATTGGGGTTATGTCTTGCTTCAAATATGAATGGGATAATTCTTTTTTTCTTTTCTGTTTAGAGGGAAAAGAGAAACATAATGAGCTCATGAAAATACGCCATCAAAATCTTCCAGGACATTAAGATTTGTGAAATTTATTAGAATTTTTTAAACACACATTCAAACACATATTCAAATATTTCTATTCAAATTGTTAATATATTCAAACACTATTTGGATGGGAGTTCAAATCTTTTATTTCTAATGTTTTGTTAAACGGACTTTTAATAATGGAATAAAATAATGAATTGTTGAGTCATTAATTTTGTTAGTTTCGTTGTAAGTATTATTGCTTATGGCTTGTATATATTACAAAAGCCTAAAACTTGAACAATCACACAAGATATCTATGACCTAACAACTTTGTGGAAGACTAGGGAGAGAGGAAAATGTTTCGATGATTCATGTTATGTGACATCAAGTCTTATAAGAGATATGCCAGAGAATAGAAAATAAAATTTCAGAGGATTTCTAGTATTGTACATGTGTGTATATATATGTATATTATTTTTTAAAGATGAGAGAGTAATTAACATCAAGAAAAATTAGTACATCCCAAATAGCTTGGAAACTACTAACAATCTATCCATACTAAGTTCTCAACTCAATTTTATTAATGAAAAAACAAAAACCATAAGGGAAGTACTCAAATGATAAAGATAATAACACCTAATAGTAAAGAGCTACTCAAATAGATAGCTGGTAGAAACCCCACAGGGAAAAGCCTAGACCTTCACCTCAGAGAATACCATCGGTTTAAAACATCTTTAGATAAAACCCAAAGAAAAAAAATCTAGGGCGAAAAAGAGTACATTAAACCTTTGCACTTGTAAATCATCTCAGAACAGATTGTCAAGAAAAGATTAATCATCATTTAACGAACCAAACATCCTTGTACTTGTATTGGTTGACAGAACATGAGAACATAGAGCATCATTGAATCCGTCTCTTTCACCAACCAGTTTCCAAATAAATCAATCTCCTTCAATTGTTCAAAGTCTGAAACCAAACATATCAAAGTCCAAATATGAAAAACAATTGTTGGAGTAAAATAGAAAGGAAAGGAAAGAGAAATAAATAAATGGAAATTTTAGCACTCTGCCTTCTTTTAAGATTCGGTGCTGAGTTAAAACATTACATATCAAATTTCTCAAATAATAAACGAATTTGTTCTCAGAATATATATGAAAAACAATGCATTTATAAATAGAATCAAATTTCGCAATATGACTATTCCAATTCCACAAAGAATATTAAGATAATATTAAGAATATTGGTAAGGGATGTTCTTACCATGAAGTATATATTTTGGAAAAGGACAAGTACACATGTGAAATGGTGGCTATGTTCTAGCTTCTTTCGAAGAAGAGCCTGCATTTTCTTTGTTATTCTGAATCTTCTGATCATGACCAGCCGTATCTTCTCCAGAATTCTGGTCATCCTGGAATTACAGATAAAACACAAAGATACAAGTCGCTTGTATTTCTCTGTTTGCAATATTTATTATTTTCTAGGTAAGCTATATAAATAAATGTTGAATAAATTACACTAGCAAACTCAATTTCCGAAGGGATTTGAGCAAACTGCGTGGTAATGGCATCCCATTATAATTCTGATTTACCAAAGTCCCACTTAACAGTTTACACAAATATTCTTATATCAAACTTCAATATATATATATATTAATATCAAAGTTTTATGAAGGTGGGATAATGCATACCACAGTTTCTGAGAACATCCATTGTAATGCTATATGTGAGTCGTCCCAAAGTTTTCTTATGCTCCTATTGAGATCACCCTCCCATAGCTCTTCGATTGGTTCGGCTTCTTCCAGAGTTCTAAAAATCCAATCCAAATAATGGATTCGAAAAGGGAGGCCTGCAATAATTAATTTGTTCAAGTTCGAGGTGTTTGTGGTTCCATGAGAGAAGCTCCTCATCTCAGGGTATGCACTCAAAATGATTTTCTCCAAATTTGGAAATTGTAAATTATTATTTCCATTATGAAAGCATTTGAGATTGGGTAAACACTGAAGAGCTAAGATTTTCAATTGGCTGAAAACAATCTCGTTTTCTGCAGCTGATTCATCCTCCATCTGATCATTGACATGAATTACTTTTGTCATCTGATCGCATTTACCAATGAAAACTCTTGTGAGTTGGGCCAGACTTGTAGCTGTTGAGGAATTAAATAAACTTATCAACCCATGAGATTTCCACACTACAAGATCTCTTAAGTTTGTAGCCACAACCTGCGAAAAGATTATCAAATTTATTAGTATAAAGAAAAAAAATTGTAAGAGGATTTGTAATCTAGTATTCCCAAAGTATTTTAGTCATCAAAGTGTCAATATAAATGTAGCATTATATATTTATAGATTTGTACCTTTTCTACAATACATTCCAAATACAAATCCCAGCAACAAAACTTTCGTGAATCTCTTATAGCAAGTAGTTTTTACACTTGTGTTTTCTCTCTATACTATGCGACTTTGGATCAAATCCTAATGAACGGCATACTAGAAGAAGCAAAATAAAATTGAATTACTTTCAAATTTCAATGAACGTAAAATAGTAAAAAAAGGATACCTTTTCATTGAACAGAGGTTGTTGGGTCTCCAACTCTCTTTTTTCGTCAACAGCTTGCAGCGTTGGTATTGTTGATTCATGAGAATTAGGAATAAAAGTCTTCAATTCATAACAACCCCATATTTTGAGCTTTAATAAGGAAGGGAATTCAATGCAATCTCCTACACAAAACCTTTTGAATTTTGGAAGATCTTGAAGCTCAAGAAATTCAAGTTTAGGGAATGAGATGATGTTCTTCAACCTCCCATCTTCTCCTACTGCTTTTGTGATTATCTGTTCCATGACCTTACACTTTGATACTCTTAGCCGCTTAAGCTGAATAAGGCTTTCAACCATTGCAAAAGAGAATACACACTGTACGTTGTTGCATCGAAAGATTGTTAGTTCTTGCAAATTTTTGAAAATCATTCCTGCAGCTACCTGTAAAAATGAAATAGAGACAAATTGTTGTGTCAGGTTAGGGAATTTTGTTACATTTGACTGCTACTTTTGTTAATTTTAATTATCATCAAATACTTGAAAAATAATAGTAAATAAAAGAACGGGATATGATACTGCTTCCTCATTGCAAATACTTCAAATTCTGAAAGGAAAAAAAAAAAAGGTATAAATATAAATTATATGCCAATGCTTTTTTTTATTTTGTAACTTAAATTCGTTGATATAAGGTACGTATGGCCTATATAATTTGGTATTTAGACTTTTCTTGGACTTTCTTTTGCTACATACAATAAATTCCACATCATTATTTGCTTCTCTGTATAATTTCTTTGTTGAAAAACTTCAATTATTGAATGTTACTGTTTTTTCTTAACCAATGTGTATTTCTAATTATAGAAAATTAATGCTTTGAATTTTGAATTTATCGTCTTTTATAACATAACAAGAGAGAAATTTGTAATAATTATCTCTTGTGAAGATTTGGAGGAAAGTCAAATTTTGTGAAAAGGTGACCTATTGAAGGCTTTCAAATATAACTAAACAAGCTGTAAAGATTCACTTAAAAAAAACAAAAACCAACCAAAAAAAAAAAAAGTCAAGATGAACTCAAATTTAGGAATCACTTGATTGAAACACAACACTATAATTGGTTCTTTACACAAATCATTTTTTCGTTCAAATTCAAAGAAAAACAAAACAATAGATAAATTGTCCAGACTTTCGTGAATGAATATTTTTATTTCTATTTTTAAAAATACATTTTTAGGGAAACCTTTAGCTAGGTAGTAAAAACCAATTAATTTGTATTTCTTGAAAGATTAAATGCGGATTCAAGTTTGAACAAAGAACAATGGTGATATTCAATAAAATATAGATACTAAGTAGTATTAACAATTTGGGCATGTGTTTGCTTACAGGTTTGGGTTCTTATTCTGAAATAAAGAAATAATGATGAGATAATAGCAGAAATTAGAATAGAAATAATTAATGAATTTACTTTCAATTAATGCTAAATACAAAAACAATTTTACCTTTTCATTGAATAGAGGTTGTAGGGCCACCAACTCTCTTTCTTCAACTGCTGGCAGCATTGGTATCGTTGATTCATGAGAATTAGGAATAAATGTCTTCAATTCATTACAATCCCTTATTTAGAGCTTTAATAAG
The DNA here is from genome assembly GCA_025413485.1 of Ficus microcarpa. Classification (NCBI taxonomy): domain Eukaryota; kingdom Viridiplantae; phylum Streptophyta; class Magnoliopsida; order Rosales; family Moraceae; genus Ficus; species Ficus microcarpa. The sequence goes on along the minus strand of JAINRI010000188.1, from coordinate 12,512 downwards.
GAAGGGAATTCAATGCAATCTCCTTCACAAAACCTTTTGAGTTTTGGAAGATCTTCAAGCTCAAGAGATTCAAGTTTAGGGAATGAGATGATGTTCTTCAACCTCCCCTCTTCTCCTACTGCTTTTGTGACTATCTGTTCCATGGCCTCACAATATGATACTTCTAGCCCCTTAAGCTGAACAAGGCTTTCAACCGTTGCAAAAGAGAACAAATACTGTATGTTGTTGCATTGAAAGATTTTCAGTTCTTGTAAATTTCTGAAACTCATTCCTGCAACTACCTGTAAAAATGAAATAGACTTTTCTTGGACTTTCTTTTGCTACATACGATGAACTCCACATTATTATTTGCTCCTTTGTTATATTTCTTTGTTTAAAAACTTCCATTATTGTATGTTATTACTTTTTCTTAATCAGGATGTATTTGTATTTATAGAAAATTAATGCCTTAAATTTTGAACTTATCGATATCTTTTATATAACTTAACGAGAGAAATTATTACCAATTTCTCTTGTGAAGGTTTGGAGGAAAATCAAATTTCATGAAAAGATGACATGTTGAAGGCTTTCAAACGTAACGTCTACACAAGTTGAAAAGTCACCAAGCAAAATAATAATAATAATAATAATAATAATAATGTAAAGATGATCTCAATTTTATGAAAGACTTGATTGAAACACAACTCTATAGTTGGTTCTCTAAACAGATCGTTTAATATAGATTCGTACAAATTCAAAGAGAAACAAAACAATAGAAAAATTGTCCAAACTATTGTAAACAAATATTTTTATCTTTATCTTTATTTTTATTTTTAAAAATACATTTTTAGAGAAACCTTTAGGTAGTAAAAGCCAATTAATTTGTATTTGTTGAAAGATTAAATGCAGATTCAAGTTTAATTTATGAATTTTCATTTATATATGTGGGTTAATATGATAGTACTAAGCTCTAAGTTTTTCAAGGAAAATAAATGATTTCTTTTAAATAATTGTATTATTTATAAAAAAATAAAAATAAAAAAATAGCTTCAGAAGTTTATGTATTAGAATAATTAATTTGAATAAAGAACAATGATGATATTCAATAACAATTTGGGCTTGTGTTTGCTAACAAGTCTGGGGAATGGAATCTTTCGATTTTGTCTCTTCTTTTGTGACTAAAATTAGGGCAGTGCATGAAAACCGTCAATCCGCCCAAACTGATCACCCCCGCACTGCCCTTGTCATTACATGCCCTTTCAACCCATCCACCTTCTTTGTGGGTGGTGATGATTTTAGGATTTTGATTAGCTGGCTGAACCCATCTGCCCGTCAATTGTTCTTAGTATAAATTATATTATATAATATTATATTTAACATTTTGACTTATGAGCCCCATTATTTACTATTACTATTATTTTTTTTTATTTTTGCTGAAATTAAAATGTTAATGACTTACATACTAATAATACTATAATAGTAATAGTAAACTATTCAAAAATATTCAACGTTTATTCACTATATCCCTTGTTTCTCCTCGTCTCTTCATCCCTCATTCTCAAACTCTTAAGCATCAAGCTTCTGTACATGCAGATGGGTTTATATACATACATAGGATTACAAAATCTCCATGCCTTATTGTGTTATCTTTTATCTTTGCATCTTTTCAAGTTTATTTATATTTTTCAAATGATTTTAATTATGATTTTCCATATGTATATGTTGTTAGTGCTGCGTGAACATGATAGTGGCATATATAGTGCTAACTCCACGTTTAAAATATATATATATATATATATTTCTTTTGTTGATTTATACTTTGCTATTTTTTATTTTTCAAAAAAAAAAACAAACAAAACAAAACAGCTTAAGAAGTTTATATATGGGATACGTAATTAATTTCAATAAAGAACAATCATGATATTCAATATAATATGCATAGATATGTTAGTATAGTAAGTAATGCTAGTAATTTAGGCATGTGTTTGGGTTCATTATGGAAGCTTAATAAGAAGCATTATGTTTGCTCTTGCCTGATATTATATTCCGAAATAGAGAAATATTAATGAAGTTGACAGAAGGAATTAAAATAGGATCAGGCGAATAAGTTCGGTACTTAATCGTAATGATAATTTAATGAATTATATATACAGAAACATGTATGATATAATAAGTTCAGTACCTCTTGTCGTTGACTGATGATCCTGTTGGTGAGTGTAGTTAATCTTTAAGGTTTTATTTGGCGCGCGCCTATACACATATATATATACAGAGAGAGAGAGGCCAGGTTTCGAAAGTTTGAACTTCTTCTCTGTTCAAACTGGAATCATGAGTTCAAATAGGTGTTTTGAGGAAGAAAAAAATAATTGGTAAAAAAAAAAAAAGGAAGGAATTTTATTTAATAATTCAATTTGAATTATATAGATCCAACTTGGGCATCTGACTGCCCCAAGATATGTCTATAAACTTTTGCATAGATTTTGTTTCTAACGACGTTTCTTTTATGAATTGATTTTTTTTTTTTTTTTGGTTTTTTGTTAAGAATCGGTTAATAGTCAATTGATTATATTTTGATCTATGTATAATCTTACAAGATATCTATCACATTCGATCGAACCAACCATTAGATTATAAAGAATAATTAGAGAATGAAAGCCAAATGGAAATTAGTTAGGGAAAACGAAAGTAAGAAAAATAAGAAATTACCTTTTGGCTGAACATAATTTCTTGAGCCATTCTTCTATCTTCTACTTCCTCCACGGTAGTACTTGTTGAAGGTATGTACTTGGCGATGAATGTCCTCAATTCAGGACAACAAGTAATGTCTATTCTTAATAGTGATGGAAATTCAACAGTATAATAATCATCTGCTTGACACAACCTAAACCTTTTCAGTTTTGGAAGATATTTTAGTTTCAGAGATTCAAGTTTGGGGAATGTGATCTTCTTCGACTTTGTCTCCTCATGATCCCTTGCTTCTTTTGTGATTACTGATACCTCTTCTAGGACATCACAGTTTTCAATGCTTAGCTTCTTAAGCTGTTGAAGGCTTTCAACGTTAGGTAAAGCCCATACAGACCGCAAACTTTTGCACCGGTGAATAGTCAACTCTCGTAGACTGCTAAGCACAACCTGCAAAAATGACTTCAATTTTGTGAATGACATAATTGAAACACACTATTATCATTGGTTCTGTAAACAAATCATTTCAACATAATATTCTTACAAATTAAAAACAAAACAAAACAAAATGTACAAAAATTGTTCAAAATTTTGTGAATGAAATATTTCATTCTTATTTTATTTGTATTTCTCTAAATATTAAATGTAGATTCAAGTTTTAATTATGATTTTTCGTATTTAATGTTGTTAGCGCTGAATCAACTTGATAGTAGCATAAATAGTGCTAATCTCCACGTTTAAAAAAAAATTCTTTAATTGATATATATTTTTCTACTTGTTTTTTTTTTTTCAAAAAAAAAAAAAATTAGCATCAGAAGTTTATATATGGGATAAGTAATTAATTTCAATACAGAACATTCATGATATTCAATATAATATGCATACATATAAAAGTATAGTAAGTAATGCTAATACGTATAGTACTTGATTACGTTTTAATTCTTTTTCTACAGGATCAGTTGATTACGTTTTTTTTTTTTAAATGTTTTTATCTATGTGTAATCTTATAAGAGATTTATCACATTCAATCCAACCTATCATTAATAGATTGTTAACAACAATTAGAGAATGAAAACCAAATGAAAATTAATTAGTAAGGGAAAACGAAAGTAAGAAAAATAAGAAATTACCTCTTGGCTAAACAGAATTTCTTGAGCCATTCTTCTCTCTTCTACTTCTTCCACGGTAATACTTGTTGAAGGTATGGACTTGGCGGTGAATGTCCTCAATTCAGAACAATGAGTAATGTATATTCTTAATAGTGATGGAAATTCGATAGTATAATAATCATCTGCTTGACACAACCCAAACCTTTTGAGTTTTGGAAGATTTTCAAGTAAAAGAAATTCAAGTTTGGGGAATGTGATCTTCTTCGACTTTGTCTCTTCATGATCCTTTGCTTCTTTTGTGATTACCGATACCTCTTCTAGGAGATCACAGTATTCAATGCTTAGCTTCTTAAGCTGTTGAAGGCTTTCAACGTTAGGTAAAGCCCATACAAACAGCAAACTTTTGCACCATCGAATAGTCAACTCTTGTAGACTGCTAAGCACAACCTGCAAAAATGACTTCAATTTCGTGAATGACATAATTGAAACACACTATTATCATTGGTTCTGCAAACAAATCATTTCAACATATTATTCTTAAAAATTAAAAAAAAAACAAAACAAAATGTACAAAAATTGTTCAAAATTTTGTGAATGAAATATTTTATTCTTATTTTTATTTAGAAAAAAAAAAATTAGAGAAACCTTTTGGCAGTAAAAACCAAATTTATTTGTATTTCTCTAAATATTAAACGCAGATTCAAGTTTTAATTATGATTTTTCGTATTTTATGTTGTTAGCGCTGAATCAACTTGATAGTAGCATAAATAGTGCTAATCTCCACGTTTAAAAAAAAATTCTTTAATTCATATATATTTTTCTACTTAGTATTTTTTCTTCAAAAAAAAAAAAAAATCAGCATCAGAAGTTTATATATGGGATAAGTAATTAATTTCAATACAGAACATTAATGATATTCAATATAATTTGCATACATATAAAAGTATAGTAAGTATTAGAAGTTTATATATGGGATAAGTAATTAATTTCAATACAGAACATTAATGATATTCAATATAATTTGCATACATATAAAAGTATAGTAAGTAATGCTAATACGTATAGTACTTGATTACGTTTTAATTCTTTTTCTACAGGATCAGTTGATTACATTTTTTTTTTTTTTTTATGTTTTTATCTATGTGGAATCTTATAACAGATTTATCACATTCAATTGAACCTATCATTAATAGATTGTTAACAACAATTAGAGAATGAAAACCAAATGAAAATTAATCAGTAAGGGAAAATGAAAGTAAGAAAAATAAGAAATTACCTCTTGGCTGAACAAAATTTCTTGAGCCATTCTTCTCTCTTCTACTTCTTCCACGGTAATACTTGTTGAAGGTACGGACTTGGCGGTGAATGTCCTCAATTCAGAACAATGAGTAATGTATATTCTTAATAGTGATGGAAATTCGACAGTATAATAATCATCTGCTTGACACAACCCAAACCTTTTGAGTTTTGGAAGATTTTCAAGTAAAAGAAATTCAAGTTTGGGGAATGTGATCTTCTTCGACTTTGTCTCCTCATGATCCCTTGCTTCTTTTGTGATTACCGATACCTCTTCTAGGAGATCACAGTATTCAATGCTTAGCTTCTTAAGCTGTTGAAGGCTTTCAACGTTAGGTAAAGCCCATACAGACAGCAAACTTTTGCACCATCGAATAGTCAACTCTTGTAGACTGCTAAGCACAACCTGCAAAAACGACTTCAATTTTGTGAATGACATAATTGAAACACACTATTATCATTGGTTCTGTAAACAAATCATTTCAACATATTATTCTTACAAATTAAAAACAAAACAAAACAAAATGTACAAAAATTGTTCAAAATTTTGTGAATGAAATATTTTATTCTTATTTTTATTTAGAAAAAAAAAAAATTAGAGAAACCTTTTGGCAGTTAAAACCAAATTTATTTGTATTTCTCTAAATATTAAACGCAGATTCGAGTTTTAATTATGGTTTTTCATATTTTATGTTGTTAGCGCTGAATCAACTTGATAGTAGCATAAATAGTGCTAATCTCCACGTTTAAAAAAAAATTCTTTAATTCATATATATTTTTCTACTTATTATTTTTTCTTCAAAAAAAAAAAAATCAGCATCAGAAGTTTATATATGGGATAAGTAATTAATTTCAATACAGAACATTAATGATATTCAATATAATTTGCATACATATAAAAGTATAGTAAGTAATGCTAATACGTATAGTACTTGATTACGTTTTAATTCTTTTTCTACAGGATCAGTTGATTACGTTTTTTTTTTTTTTTAAATGTTTTTATCTATGTGTAATCTTATAACAGATTTATCACATTCAATGGAACCTATCATTAATAGATTGTTAACAACAATTAGAGAATGAAAAACAAATGAAAATTAATTAGTAAGGGAAAACGAAAGTAAGAAAAATAATAAATTACCTCTTGGCTGAACAAAATTTCTTGAGCCATTATTCTCTCTTCTACTTCTTCCACGATAGTACTTGTTGAAGGTATGGACTTGGCGGTAAATGTCCTCAATTCAGAACAATAAGTAATGTCTATTCTTAATAGTGATGGAAATTCGACAGTATAATAATCATCTGCTTGACACAACCCAAACCTTTTCAGTTTTGGAAGATTTTTAAGTTCAAGAGATTCAAGTTTGGGGAATGCGATCTTCTTCGACTTTGTCTCCTCATGATCCCTTGCTTCTTTTGTGATTACTGATACCTCTTCTAGGAGATCACAGCCTTCAATGCTTAGCTTCTTAAGCTGTTGAAGGCTTTCAACGTTAGGTAAAGCCCATACAGACAGCAAACTTTTGCACCATTGAATAGTCAACTCTTGTAGACTGCTAAGCACAACCTGCAAAAATGACTTCAATTTTGTGAATGACATAATTGAAACACACTATCATCATTGGTTCTGTAAACAAATCATTTCAACATAATATTCTTACAAATTAAAAACAAAACAAAACAAAATGTACAGAAATTGTTCAAAATTTTGTGAATGAAATATTTTATTCTTATTTTTATTTAAGGAAAGCAAATTTACAGAAAACTTTTGCTGGTAAAAACTAGAACTGTGCTTAGCTTCTTAAGCTGTTGAAGGCTTTTAAACGTGACTAAAGCCCATACAAACTACAAACTGTTGCACCTTTCAATAGTCAACTCTTGTAGATTGTTAAACACAACCGGCAAATATGACTTTAATTTTGTGAATGACTTAATTGAAGCACAACACTATCAATGGTTCTCTAAACAAATCATTTCAATATAAAATTCTTATGAATTTAAAAAAAAATGTACAAAAATCGTTCAAAATTTTGTGAATGAAATATTTTTTTCTTATTTTTATTTAGAAAAAAAATTAGAGAAACTTTTTGGTAGTAAAAACCAAATTTATTTGTATTTCTCTAAATATTAAATGCAGATTCAAGTTTTAATTATGATTTTTCCTATTTTATGTTGTTAGTGCTGAATCAACTTGATAGTAGCATAAATAGTGCTAATCTCCATGTTTAAAAAAAAATTCTTTAATTGATATATATTTTTCTACTTATTATTTTTTTTCCAAAAAAAAAAAAATCAGCATCAGAAGTTTATATATGGGATAAATAATTAATTTCAATACAGAACATTAATGATATTCAATATAATATGCATACATATAAAAGTATAGTAAGTAATGCTAATACGTATAGTACTTGATTACGTTTTAATTCTTTTTCTACAGGATCAGTTGATTACGTTTTTTTTTTTTTTATGTTTTTATCTATGTGTAATCTTATAACAGATTTATCACATTCAATTGAACCTATCATTAATAGATTGTTAACAACAATTAGAGAATGAAAACCAAATGAAAATTAATTAGTAAGGGAAAACGAAAGTAAGAAAAATAAGAAATTACCTCTTGGCTGAACAGAATTTCTTGAGCCATTCTTCTCTCTTCTACTTCTTCTACGGTAGTACTTGTTGAAGGTATGGACTTGGCGGTGAATGTCCTCAATTCGGAACATTCAGTAATGTCTATTCTTAATAGTGATGGAAATTCGATAGTATAATAATCATCTGCTTGACACAACCCAAACCTTTTGAGTTTTGGAAGATTTTTAAGTTCAAGAGATTCAAGTTTGGGGAATGTGATCTTATTCGACTTTGTCTCCTTATGATCCCTTGCTTCTTTTGTGATTACTAATACCTCTTCTATGAGATCACAGTCTTTAATGCTTAGCTTCTTAAGCTGTTGAAGGCTTTCAAATGTAGCTAAAGCCCATATAGACTGCAAACTGTTGCACCTTTTAATAGTCAAGTCTTGTAGATTGTTAAACACAACCTGCAAAGATGACTTTAATTTTGTAAATGACTTGATTGAAATACAATAATATCAATGGTTCTCTAAACAAATCATTTTAATATAAAATTCTTATAAATTAGAAACAAAAAAATAAAAAACAGAATGTACAAAAATTGTTCAAAATTTTGTGAATGAAATATTTTATTCTTATTTTTATTCAAGGAAAGAAAATTTAGAGAAACCTTTTGGTGGTAAAAACTAGAACTATGCTCAGCTTCTTAAGTTGTTGAAGGCTTTCAAAAGTAGCTAAAGCCCACATAGACTGCAAGCTTTTTGCACTCACTAATGATCAACTTTTGTAAATTGTTAGACACAGCTTGTAAAGATGACTTTAATTTTGTGAATGACTTAATTAAAACACAATACTATAATTGGTTCTTTAAATAAATCATTTCAATATAAATTATTGCAAATTAATTCAAAGAGAAAACAAATTAAACAAAATAAAAATTGTTCAGAATTTCGTAAATGAAATATTTTATTCTTACTTTTTTAATATACATTTTTAGAGAAACCTTTACCCAGTAAAAACCAATTTAATATGTATTTCTCGAAAGATTTAATGCATATTATTCAAATTTTTATTACGATTTTTTTTTTTCATTTCAATATGTAGATATGCTAGGTCAACATGGTAGTACTTAATCTCAAAGTTTTCCAAGGAGAAAATAAATTATTTCTTTTAATTGACTGTCTTATCTATAAAAAAAAATAATAATAATAATAAAAAATCAGTCATATTTGAAGGTTATATATTGGATACACAATTAATTTCAATAAAGAATCAATAATGATATTCAATAAAATATGCATACATAAGTAGTAAGTAGTGTTAGTAATTTGGGCAGGCATGTGTTTGGGTTCTTATTCTGAAATAGAGAAATAATGACAATAATATAAAGAAGAAATTAGAATAGGAATAAATTAATGAAATTTAATAATGAAATAAAGATGTTAAAAGAGTAACATGGGCTACCTTGTCGTTGAAGAGAGTCGGTCGTTCAATTGATCTTGTTGGTGACGTCCGCATGAAGCTTTCAAGGTTTTCCAGTTTAATCAGCTCCAGACACTCCAAGTACCGAAAACTGATTGCATCTAATTCATTAACAATATGGCTAACACCTGGGATAGACTCCAATCTCAACTCAGCAGACTTTTTCATCAACCTTTGAAAGCCATCCTCATATAATAGACTTTTATGCTTGAGATTGTTGACCCGCAACACTCTTGTTGATTCTGAGAAGGGAAATAAATAATCCGGTCCAATTTGAATGTGGTACCTTTCCAAATTCAGATGACTAAACATGTCTTCTGGCACAAAACTACGATCTCGTATCTGTATATGCAAAACTCTAAGCTTTGGCAGATCTTTTATTTCACTCAGAAGACTGGCTTTAATTTCACCGACACCCTCCATATACAACTCTTCTAGCTCTTTCAATCTTGAGATGACATCTGGTTCATTCACCTTCAGACCGTAACAACGAGTCAGGTTTAACACTTGTAGACGGCTCAAGTTTCCTATTTCTTTCGGCAACACCTCCAGACCCTGAGAAAATGAAAGGTCAAGAATCAACAAATTCGTCAACTCTCCAATTATAGCTATGTCGACATGTTCTCCTTCCCAAATTCTCAAATGTAGTGATTTGAGGTTTTCAAGTGAACGAAAGGATGAAGCTAGCTTTTTTCCACCTTTAACATCCACACGCAATGCTTTCAGCTCTTTGGTTTCTTCAAAGAATCTATCCTTAATTTCTAGGCCACCGACAGTCCTCAACATTAGTAACTTAAGCCGTGGAAAAGCCAGCCTTTCAGGAAGCTGATCATCACCACCTCCAGGCACTGAAATTGCATACGGCTCTTTGAAATTCTCCCCTTTCAAGAAATCTTCAAACCTGACACTGTCTCTGAGGCAATACAGGGGATTCTTCTCTAGTTCAGAGGCAATCGATATGGCAACATCACGGATAACATCATGCACTTTAACCGTTCGACGATAATTACCATCCGACAGCAAACTATAAGCTTTGAGGTTATCTACTAATGATTCCACCCTGTCACTTGCCTCTTCCAATGTATACACACATCCAAACAAGTCCAAAACCATAACATAACCCGTCAGTTCCTCAAGAGACACATTTTCATCTTCATCATGTGCACTACAAATCAACAATAACGACTTTGCTTCATTTCCTAATGCATCGAAACTTTTCTTGAAACACTCGGATATCTTTCTGTGAATTTCACTTTCTGCGGGCAATCGCTTCAGTCGTCGCAAGGCATCTCTCCAAAAAAACAAGCTCTTATTAATCTTTAATGCACTTGCAGTTATCAAGATGGCAAGAGGTAAGCCTCCACATTCTCCAATTACTCCAGTTGCTAAAGATTTGAACTCAGGACTTATGTCACCCACAATTTTGTTAAACAAATTCGCTGCTTCTTCATCGGTTAAACTTCTGATCTCGAAAGTAGTCTTCTCATCAGCACCCATGGCCCTGCATGCGTGTCGGTCTCTAGAGGTCAGTATTATCTTCCATTCCTTGTTACCGTCCTTAAAACGGATTCCAACTTTAGACAGGTCAGTATTCTCAAGCTGATCCTTCCAAACATCATCTAAAATTATAAGAATCTTCTCCCCATTGTTTAATCTTTCTGCGAGTTGCTCTGCTCTGGTGCTTTCGGCACCTTCCATTAACTCCAGACCTAACTGATCGGCGATCTCTTTTCGAATCCGCTCAATGTCAGGATTTTGTGATACGACAGCCAATATTGGATTGCTAAAATAGATTCTCTTCCTTAGCTAGACGTGCAACTTCTTTGACGAGCATGGTTTTACCCATGCCACCAAGGCCACACAACCCAATCATTCTAACCTCAGGATTCCGCAAGGCCTCCATCATTTCGCTCAGAGTTTCCTCTCTCGTCTCGAACTTCTCAAAGTCTTTTTGCTCGAAAGAAAGTTGTACAGCAGGACGGAAGGAAATATTGTCGCCAAAAGCGTCCGCCTCTTTGATCAGACTTTCAATTTCGTCAGCCTTCTCCTTTGCTTCCTTGCTTAACCGCCGCCGCAATGCCAAGTTTGGGGAGGGGCCGACGACATGAACACCTCGCTCTTGTGTGGTCCGGATCAGAGTTTAGGAAATGCTCTGCCTCCTTTAATTTAGTTGTCGCCTCCTCTTGCCAATCTTGAACATGCCCCTTAATGGCATTTCCCTTGTTTTTGGCTTGTTCGGTGTCACTCTGAATCTGCTTTATCTTCTTATCCAGCTCTACACGTCGTCTTTTGAGATTTTTTATGTTGTCCTTGTAGGAAAATATATATTCTAGTTGATGGCGCACTGGAGCAAACATACATTCACAAACAGGCCCCAGAATTGCACCACCGATAGTATCAAGACAAGCCATCACTAATATTATTATTTTGATTTTGCTCGTTGGTTGCTCTCTGAGAATGGAAAGAAACAGAAAACTATTAAAATGATGAACATCCCTCAACTTTTCTATATTAAAAAATTTGTAATTAGAAAAGTCGGGAGTTCTGGGTAATAAATATTAACCACATTTGAATATAAAAGGGGGGAAAAAAAGACTAGAATCAGAATAATAACCACAAGAAGGGAATAACACCCACATCGATACATGAATTAAGGGGACGGGTTAACATTTGTAATTGTATGGGGCAAAAAAATATTTAAGTAGTGATGTATTTGGGAACTACTCCACAATAGATAAAAGAGGGTGGAAGAACTCTAAAGAAACAAAAAAAAATAGAGAAAAGGATGGAATCCAAATTTAGCAGGGCTATTAAGGAAAAAAAAAATTATATGAGCGATATTTCAAAAAATTAAATTATAGAGAAATAAAAAGGAAAAAAAATTAAGTAGCACACATTATTAGGTATTATAAGAAAGTAATAGTTGAAGAGCACGCATGAAAAAACATGAAACCACGTTTGAAAAACAATGCTATTTTAGACGATAGCAAGAAAAAACATCTTTTTTTCTCTAATGGTTCATGCTTTTTAGTTTATATATATAAGTATGGTTTATGCTTTTCTTTTTCTTTTTTTTTTTTTTAAATTTTTGTCTCTAATGGTTCATGCATTTAGTTCACATTTATAAGTTTGGTTTATGCTATTAGTTAATTACTATTTGAATTCCCTCATATTCTTTTTAAGTTTTTTTTAAATTTTATTTTCTTATTTTTTTTCTTAGGATAATATTATTCGTACACCACATTTACTTTCACAAAATTGTGCCAATAACCTTTTTAATGCACATGTTTGAATTTTGTCCCACTTAATTATTGGGCCGGATTTTTTTACCAATAATTGACTACTTTTTACTCTCTCTCTCCCCTTCTCTCTCTACCGAGCTCTCTCT